>VZRN01005622.1:2025550-2120493 GCA_013397935.1 Dasyornis broadbenti | reverse complement strand
ACTCTCTCGGCTCCTCCGAGCCCGCGCCCGGCCGGACAAGCGCACGGTCCGCGGTCAGCCCGCCCCCGGCGCATCGCCCTGGGGCTGCAGGCGGGCGCATCCCGGGAGCGACGGGAGGAGCACGTCGGGCATCCTCCCTGGCATCCTCTCGGCCCGCCCCCGGCGGCTTCCGCGACGCGCGCAAGTTGCGGGGAGCGCGGAGGGCGCGGAGCCGCCTCTCCCGCAGCGCCCGGCACGGAGCGCTCGGGGCGGTGCCGGAGTTTGCCCGGCCGGCCGCCGCCTCCCCGCCCCTCCCCGCCTTCTCTCGTTTCATTTTTGGCGGGGGCAGCGCCGGCTGCGGAGGGAAACGCTTCGCTCTCCACGCTCCGGGACCGGCGCCTGCCGCGGTGCGGATGCGTATGGAAGAATCCTCGTGAAAACAGCTCCCGACGTTTCCCCCTCAAAAAAACCAAACCCAAACAAACCACCCACTTGGATAATTAAAACGGTAAATTTAGCTAACTTTTCATTGTTTTGCTTGCTGTGTGCTTATATATGTAGATATTTATGATTTATCTGGCTTCATTTCGTCATCCTTTGGTTTTTGTTAATGATCTGATCTTTTGCTACCGGAGAACTTGAAATATTGGGGTTTAGAACAGAGGAGGACTCTGTTTCTGCTTCTTCCTAAAGTTGAAGTGAGGAATGAAAACGTTCCTAGCTCACACCAGCCTTGTGAATATTTTTGTTTACTTGCTTTACCAACCTGAACATAGATGAGATTTCCTGTGGCAGCATCCTCCTGAATTTGCTCTTCCTTCAATTTCAATTTTAATTTTAAGGTGCTACCTAATACAGCAACGATGTGTGTATGCTACACACATGCAGTCCTGTAGGCTGATTGATTTTGTATGCTGGCACTCACAGCTGAGATTCCAACAGGATTTTGAATCTCTTTAGTTTATGATGTTAACAAGGGAACTGTCTTCTATTTTCATTCTAATTCAACTTGTGGGTTCTGCCAAGAGATCATCCAAACCAAATCACTCGGTGTTTTAGCCCTGGAATTTTTCAGTTTCCTTTTCAGGGATAGAAGCATGCTCTGGTTTGTACAGGTCACACAATTTGTACAGCTTCATAATCCAGAGGGCTTTTATTTGAGAGGTTATTAATTTTATACAGTCCCTCTATTGGTTGGATGCTTTATGAGACTGGGAAACCCCAGGCTTTCTGCACATTCTGAAAACCAACTTGAGAAGATTATATGTCTTTGCTTTGTTAGATACTGTAATTCCACAGATACTTATGCTTTCTACTATTAACTAGTCTTTTTCTTGGAGCATTAATCCAGCAGATATTTACCTGAGGAAAATGAAATTGAGAGGTTAGTTAAAAAAAAAAAAAACAGTAGATACACAGAGAAAAGGCTGTCTTAAAATATTAGAGAAAAGGAGAGTATCATTTGCATAGTTGGTAAAAATTACTGACCTGAACTTTGCTGTAAAATAGGAGCTAAACTTCCAAGTCTGACTTGGGGAAAAACTTAGCTCAGGGTAGACTCTGTTGCTCGTCATTGATTTTGTTTCTTTGCTTTCTGAGAAGTCAATCGTGTATTGATTTACCTACCCATACATGTATGAACATATTCACCTGCACAGGCACACACCTGATACTATCCAAGTGCAGCACTTGTGAGTTGAGTTTTTGAGCCACAGAGGACTACAAACAATGCAGGGGGAAGGAAAAAGGAGGAGAGATTTAAAATATTTACTGTTGGGCATGTATTTTACGGACCTTACCTTGGAAATGGGTCTCAGTAGTCAAAAGAAGAGAGGCAGGACCCCACGTGCACCTGGCACACGCTGTTGCTCTGAACTGCTGCTTGCTGTGATTACATCTGTATTTAAATTAATCTTCAAAAAACTTATATTCATCCACTGTTTATCTCGTTACTGTCAAAAAATGGGATAAAATATGCAGTTGCTTGTTAATTTGGTCTGCTAAGATCTCTTGACCCAAGAGACAAGTACTTTGCTTAGGGGCTGAGAAAAATTATTTTTGTTCACGATCATACAAACTGCTGTGTGCTGACACTTCACTCCTTGAAGTGCGGCATGAAACAGGACTATGGGATTAGGAGTCCTTGTTTCTCCTGCACATAGGACTTGAAAGGGTTAAGTGATTGGTCAGCAGCACTGCTCAAAGCATTAGTAACTCCAAGGAATGTTACTTTCTGAACACTGCAAAAGGTTTAGCAGTGACTTTTGCCTCAGGTTGTTTAAGGTACTGTAAGTAGACTGCTCTTGGTACCCCTGCCTCTTCACAATTACAGTTCACACCTGTCTTTGGTGGGACTTCTACGAAGTCCAGTTTTCCTCCAAGCTTATCATAATTATCTGGAAGTTTCTTCTTTTTCATTGTGGAGACCGAAGCACTTGGAATGTCAAAGGAGGGGAAAAAGTAATCAGCTCCAAGCTATTGTGAAAAGTTAATACAATATCTAAAATAGGATCTCTGACTTACTTAAAAGTCTGCTTTTTAGAGAAGTGATTAATCAAACCTTTGTTGTTTTGGAGTTTTATTGTAATTATTATTATTCCCAGAAGTTTTGGACTCTACAGTTCTTCCTGCCCTCAGAGAAACCTGCAAATAAGCAAGTTTCCTTCCATACTTCCTCTTCCTTCCTTCTCTGCAAGCTCCAAATTACCTGTTTTTTCATCCAGGCAGCAAATGAAAGGGCTGACAGAACACACTCAGGCAGGAGGCACCCACTGCACGTAGAATCTGACTTCTCACTACCAAGATTCCTCGTGAGCTGGGGTTACAGGACATCTCTCAGGTGTTCGTGGCATTTTGTGCTAATCCACATCTGAGGAAGACATACCACTATTTTACTGTGTGAGAGAGCACAAGTGATGAAAATTCAGATATTTTTAATGACTTACTGGTGCGCAGCTGTTAGAAGTGACAACTGAATGTATTTGATCTGAAGGAATAACACCTTTTTACCCCAATTTTCACTAAGGTACTTACTGGAAAAAAGCCTTATATGCTGCCAGATTCAATGGTTTGCCCTGCTGTTAACCCCTTACTCAGAAACTGGGGGAAAAGAAGCACAGCTTCAAAATGCAAGAAAAACTGACTTTAAGACAGCTTTAGCAGTTGAAATCAGTTTTTATACCTTTGTCTTTTAAATGACTAATCTTTATCTGTGGGTGTCCATTTAACCTGTGATATAACTTTAGAAACTGCTGGAGGCATTTTGTACTATAGGATCTGAAGTGATTAACATTAGGCACACATATATATATAAAGCATTTCAGTATTTGATGGGTTGTATCTCTTGGCTTTGGATGCCTTTTTCTTTTTTCTTTTTAACGTTACATTCCCATCTGCAGGGTAATTTATGAGCAAAGGTTACAGACTCCCTAATTCAAGCTTCAACTGTTATGGCATTTTTAGCATTTTTATACAAATGCTCATTTACTTTGTCATATCATTTAGCAAAAGGATCAATGTGATCCATTATCCTGCAACTATTGTGTGAAAAAAAGTGGTTCTCTCAAAAATGTGTCCCCTGGTTGTATTTTTTTTTAAACTAATTATATATGTCAGACATAATGTTGCTGTCTGCTATTACATTATGTTTCCAAATGGAATAAAGTTGGGGAAGTTTCAATGCATGAAAAAATAAAGTGTTTTTTCCACGGGCATTTGATGTCCATGGTTGGAGAGTTGCTTCTGGCAGAGAAACAAGTCCTTCTGCCTATACAATTCACATTTTAATTAAAACCTGGACACATTTCAGAAAATGTTGGGCATGTATATTATACATATTGAATTTCAAGTGTTGTTTTCTTGATGGTTCATCTTACAAATTAATGACGGAGTAAGAGAATGGAATTGGAGGTCATTTCTTCCACATTCTCCTTAGATCCTCAGTTCTGCAGTTCCTGGAGGAAGAAAAGCACTTGGGAGTACAGTGAAACAGGCAGACCCAGACATCCTAAGAATTGGCTAAACAGTTTTGAGTTTGCCTTGCCTGTAGTAGGAGCGTGTCATGTGGTATTTTGGGAAGCTTACTTGGAAATGGAAGAGTTATGAAACTGGGTTTGACTCCTGCAGCTATGCCCCCTGTGTGTGCATTTGCAGGTTTGCTGTAGGGGAGAGGTACAAAGCCCAAAACTAAAGTTCTGTCATGAAGGATCAGCTGCTGAGCACCTCAAAACGTCCAACCTAAGGACTCCCACATCACTGACTCCTCTGAAAAATGGGAGGATTGGGAAAACTATCAGGATATGAGCAAAAGTAGCCTTGTTGCCTATGTTTAAGTATTGGCGGTTTTTGTCAAAATGCAAGATGAGTTTTGAAAGTTTTCAGTGGCAAACGCCCCCAAATTTAAGACAACGCTTATCAAAGGGGAAAAAATGGCTGCCTAAGTCATATTTTTCTTACTTGTTCCTAGAATCTTGTGCCTAATTAATTGTATTTTGCAAGAAACCATTACTTCACTATGTTAAGTGACAGCGTTACTTTTTCAGGCTTTGACTGAACCAGATTTGTGTTGATTGTGGGAAACAGAATGGTTTGATGGTGAAAACATCCAAAAAGAATCAGCAAGTCAGCTGGCTCACGGACAAACACAGCAGTTATGCCCTAAGTGCTAAACTGTTAAAAAGTCATTCTCTGCCACAGGGAATATTGGATTGTGGAGTGACAAACCTGCTATTGACCCATTCATGAGGTGCAAAAAGGGGCCAAGGTGATTTAGTTACCTCCTTGCATAAATAAGTTGGGGTCTGTGCTTACATATGTACGCAAACACACAGAACAGTTCCATGGAGGCCAATATAAAACCCAAGTGAATGAACAAAAAGTTTTGATTCATTATGAAAGAGCATTGGGAGGTTGACCTGCTGGAGAAAGAGGAAAGGAAAGCAGAAATGAAAACTAAGAGTCACAGAAATGTCTGATCCAGTATGGAGATTTTTGACATAGGTGAGAAGGGCTGGAACTGGCTACCTCACCCAGAAAAGCTTGTGCAGTAATGAGAGGTGATTATAATTCGATGGAATTCTTCCAAAGGGTACTTTGTACCTATTGAAGTGTGGTTTCATTTGGCAGCTTCTCCTGACTTAAGGAGAACTTCCAAACTCTGCTGCTGTAACTCACAATCAAAAATATGACAGTGTTAGAAAACTTTGACCTTCAAAATAGAATTTGAGAGTATTAAATTACTGTACCTGTAACACAGTCGTGCCTGCAATAACAATTACAGGCAAAAAGACAAGAGCCAGAATCCCCTTCCCCCTTTTTCACAGCAGTGGAAATAAAAGTTCATTTTAGTCAAGTTTCATTCCTTTTCCTTTCTTTGTAAAGCTGTCTGTAGTTGGTTCTGCAGCAGCCAAGTGAGCAGAGCAGGACAGTTGGCTTGGGTCTGTTCATGGACGGGAATGCCAAATATTCTCTGGTTATTGTTCCCTCCCTCTGACAGAGGACACGGTGTTCAGTGAATCACTCCTACAGCCAGCAGTAAAACGTGACTTCAGCATCACCTTGCATCTTCTGTCCTCCCTCTTTCTCCCAGTCCTGCTGTTTCTCTTGCCTCACAGCAGTTAGGTTTCAGGCAGACCACCCTTCCTCATCCTCTGCTGTTTGAGTTTCCTGGTTTTGGACTTGCTGGATTGCTACTGATTGCACTCATGTGGGAGCAATGGCACTGCCCTGCCTGGAAGACTTTCTCTGTGGGCAACAATAATCCTTTGGGCTGTTGTTTCTCCCTGAATCCAGAAGCCAATGTGTATGACACTTACTGTAGGGTGGTTGTAACATATAAAACCAAGCATTTTCCAGTTTTAAGTGCAGATTATTTATTTGTATTATAACCACATTTGATAGTCTCTAGATGCACACATTTGGGCCATAATTGGATCTTTCACTGGGTAAGAGTGATCCTTCCTCTGGGAGAAAAGAAACACATTCCTGGTTTTTACCTAGCACTGTTGATTTCATAGCATTAAATCCATCCTGTTTATTTGTATTAAGCGTAAAGTTATCTCTAAATTTAATATGGAGGGGGGGAAAGTAGCTATCAATATTCATTTTCTTATCCTTAGCTTTGTGCTAGATCATAAAAGATCAGCCAGGCTTGGAGAACCAGTGCAGTAGGCAGTGATGGAGCCCACGGAGTACAAGTTTGGCACCTCACTGCGATGACTGTGGCTCCCTGAGTCACTGACAGGAAAGGGGTGCTCTGAAACCAGGAGAGACAAGTGAAACAGGGAGATCTGTGATCAAAATATGATCCTTGAGAGAGATTTCAGGCCACGAGGCATCGGTAACTCAACCACTAGAGGATGCAGGCTAATTTGGACCACATCAGTATTGCTTGCACGCAGCCCAGTCAGTTATCATAGTATCTTCCTCTAATTTGTGTTATAATAAATCCGAGTAAATACAGCACAAGCTTTTAACAGTGCCACAGACACAAAGCAATAAATGTGTGTTGGGTGAAAATATGAGGAGAATGTACCATTGTCTGGAAAGCTTTAATCAAAACCAGCTCATTATAACAACTATTGTCAAGTTATAAACCTTACACCACTTGTGATTGTTCAGGAGACTCTCCTGGGTATCATGAAGTGTTTTAATTAATAGTTTAATAAAAATTAGTGTTTAATTATTCATTAACAGTTGAGCTGAGGGAATAACCTGTACAGCTGGTAAGCGTGCAGGTGACTAAAGGTTGAGGAGGAATGCAAATGGGTGGAACAACTGAGTTAGAATTAAAGGTTGTCTTTAAAAGTAGAGCTGAATAGAACCAGTATCAAGGATGCTCTTGGGCAGGAACAACCAAGAGTGCAAATGTAACAGTGGAAATGATGGACTGGGCAGGGGTGACATCCCAGCAATATCACAGAGCTGATTCATGCTCTGATGATGTAACCACTGGATCCTTTTTGAAAAACTGCTACGTGGCCATCCACATCCTGAAGCTGGGCACACAGGGAACAGAGAGAGCCGGGCTGCACTGCAGGGGGGGATGTGCTGGGAGCTGAGGTGACACCAGCATGGCCTGAGGGGACACAGCCAAGCACAGGCAGGCAAAGCCAGGTGCCCACAGTGGGACCAGTGACAGCCCCAGAACGGTGAGGGGATGAATCAGGGGCCTCACAAGGGAGCAGGCAGGAGCAAAAAATGGCAGGCATTATTTAGTGACACAGAAAAAATTCAAATGTACCAGAGAAAACAAGCAAGTAATACAATTATCCTCTCAAGAAAACAGGAAAGTCAAACTTTGGAAGTCTAATAGCATTTTGGTCTTTGTAATAGATGCATTTAAAGCTGTTGATTTCTTTCCTAGGGAAATGACTTCCATTCTGTCCTCTCTAACGCTTGTATCTACATAAACAATCTTCTGTATTGGGCTTGCCCAACATAATGGCATCATTACCATCTCTTCTGCACAAAGAATTTTTGCATTAGGGTCATAAATCAAGCTCATTCTCACTCTGCCTTTTACTGAAGGCTTTTAATTTTTTTTCTTTCAGTCAAGTCTCACTCTTCTCAAAGACTGTACTGAAGGTCTTATTATGAAATTACCTGAAGACTGACAGTTGCCAGTGGCAAAAAGGGCCCCTGCTGTTCTGTGAAAGGCAAAATGTGTTTCTTTTCATCTAGACCAAAAGCTTTGTGTGATTACGGGGTTTTGGCTTTTTTTTTTTTTAATTAATATTTTAGAATGTTTATATCTAGAATAAACAACCACTTTCTATCAATAATGAGGATCTGTGTCTACACTGTCACCTCTCCAATTTGCTGTTAGTACCTATCTCCTGATAATCCAAACTGTATCACTTTGAGTTTGTTTGGACCCTGTTATGGAGAAAACAAATCAATTTCCTCCAAGGCAAAAGCCAGATGTGGATTTAGAGGTGATTTGTTGAAGAGACCATTTCAAATAAGCACAATAGCCAAGACCATATCCAGACTGGGATCTCTCTGCCTGCACAGTGTTTTCCAGCACACTTGCCGCAGATCTTCTGCCCTCCAGAGCTCAAAAGCTTTTGTGCCATGCTCAAGGATGTGCAACTCATCTCCCCTTTGATATTAGACTATCAAACTACCAATCCACTGGCTCAGTCCTCATGTCAAATCAGCTATTTTGAACCATAAGAATCTCTAAAAACTGTCTTTCAGCCACATGGCTCTGTGTTAGAGGCCACACAATGCAGGCACAGCTGTTTGTTCACATTGCTCTAGATGGAGTTACCAGGAATATTGTGGGCACCAGCTCCACTTCAGCTGGGAGCAGGGAACTCAGCGAGAGAAACATCTTTTCTCTTTGTTTCACAGATTCTTGGTTCAGGATTAAGGTTTTTTTGAATTTCAGATTTTGACAATGGCCTAGAGACACCCCAGGATTTCTCCTTGGGGAAAGCAGACAAGGCTCTCCTCAGCCCAGGGCAAGGCAGTCACCACTGGACAGATGAGACAAAATGAAACAGCAAGATGAGCAGCCCAGGATGCATCCATTCATTTTTGGTGCAAAAGTGCTTTGAACTGTCTGTAAAGACAAATTTGACCTACAAAATGCCTATATTTGGATCCAGCTGCCAAAGACAGGTAAAGAGGGCATTAAGTGTGGAGCCTGCTCCTGACTGTCTGTAGAGGCAGCCAGCACCTGTGAGTGTTGGGCCACCCAGATCCCCTCATAACAGCAAAGAACGGGAGCCTTACAAATGCTGACATTTTTCCAGAGCATGACTTGTTCTTTGGTGAAGCTGTTGCACTGTCCCTTGTGAGCAACATCCTGAGCTGTGCGTGTATGGTGTTGGGACACAATCTGCTGCTCACCGTGGAATTCCATTGTAGTCGCCCAACAGCCAGGCTTTTCATCTGCACTCAGATATGTGATCTTTAATCAGCAGCAGTAGCAGCAGCAGCAGCACCGGGTGTGTATCTTGTTTTTAAGATGACCTATGAAGCTGTCATCTGTAGCTGCTTGACCTATAACAGATAATGCCATCAGGAGAAACAAGCACTAAAATGAAAAATAGCTTTCCTTGCTTTCTCTAACATTCATCTGACACTCCTAAAGGCTGGACCTGGGCAGCACAACTGCACCCAGGGTGCAAGTTCACTACGATGGTGAGCCTCAATCACCTCTTTCTAGTGGGCTTAAGTTTCTTCTCTCAGCTCTCAGGTAACAAGTCAAGTCTGCTGCTCATTAGCCCTGTCCTTGGTCTTGTACTGAAATTATTTGTTGGTTCTCCTGGTAGCTTGTTAGACCAATGGCACTCATTTTTTGTTCTATACAGCTACATGTAAGAAATAAGCAAACCACATTTAGTCATTTCAGTCATTTCAATCTACTCAATCTCCCTAAGAGAACAAACAAAAGGGGTGCATAGATACACTGAAACTTAATTTGGTTTTTAGTTTTAAGAAGCTAAATTCAAAAAAGTTACCAGTAAAGTGTGAAAAGTATTATTTAGGAAAACCAGGCATTAGATTTACAGTGAGATTCTTTGGGACTTTTAGACATTATCCTTCAGAAGCAGCTGCCATCTCAATGGCACACATCACTGGTTACATGAAAGATTTCTGTTGAAAGCATGACATCTAATTTCAGAAAAGCAGTCATTAATTTCTAGCTTCAAAATTCTATAAAGTGTGTCAATCATTAATGACAATTAACAAAAATTCTGAATGTAGTGATAATTCAATCTCTAAAAAAGGAAGAGAGGATAAAATATGTCTTGGACATTTTCAGGGTTATATGAAACAGCATTCTGCCATGAATGGTTTCCTCCCTGGATGCTGGTGGGAAAAGAAGGATAAGGCAAAGGTGGTGAAACCAAGAGGAAGGGAAAAGAGTGGGTGGGTTTGTCACTCTAAAGACCAGCCCTCTGTGCACAGTGACTTGCCGAGAGAGTTTTGTTTAGGAGCAAAGTGTGAAATGCATGTTGACACTTTAAAACCGGAAAATAAAAGACACTAACTGAGGCCCACTAAACTAAAGAATAAAACTAGAGAGTTTTCGTCAAAACATTCTGCCTTCAGCTTCAAAATGTTTTTTGTCTTGTGTTCTGAAGAGCTAATGTTAAAGAACAACTGTAACTAATGGAGGAAATAATACTTGTAGTGGACCATATATCCACCGAAATTACACCATTTAAAGTAGTGAAATTCTTTGTGGATACACCCAAATAGTTTTGCCAGAACAAACTTCAACCATTATTGAGCACAGAGATTTTTTTTTATTTTTTTTTTTTTACAATCCTGATACAGCAGTAAAGGAAGACAGTTGCAACAGGATGGCAGTATTTCTGTTTCCCTAATAGTTCAGTAATTGGAAAGCACAGTCCAGGCATAACTCCTTGCTCTTTGGGGGTTTTTCATCTTCCAACAGGTTTAACCTCACGAAGGACCACTGTCACAGTCTCCTGCTCCTCCTGCTCATTACAGGCTGTTCTCAAACAGGCTTGGAGCCACAGAGCAGCAGCAAGAACAGCTCTAACCAGCTTTTATGGCAGTCCTGAAGCTAGAGATGCTCTTGTTCAAAGCCCTTTTTTCTCCATTTACGAGGAGGCCTGCACTGGGCTGAGGTTAGAGCTGCGAGGGGCAGTGGGAAGGAAGCAGCTCTTTGTGTTGCAAGGTGTGCAGGTGCCCACATCTTGAAGTGCATTATCCATCCCCAGCACAGGCAGAGCTGACCTCTGCTGGAATCAAAGAGTATAGAAAGTAAATCAAGGGATTTATGTCCACATCAGGAGAGGAACATATTTTTGGCAAACTTCATGTTTCTTTTCAATACCCGTTTGCAGAAAATCCCATTAAATTCTTCTTTCTCGAGACCTATATGTGAAGGCTGGTGGATGCAACACATGATAGATGGAAAAAAAACACACCAGAAGCACGGGCTCTGTGTTGCATCCACCTGCAAGAATGGGCTGTATCTGCTTTTCCTGGCCATATCCTGAGGCAGGAATGGAGAAAGAGGAGGATGGGTCCTGATTCTCTTGGGAAAATGCTTTCCACTGCAGCCCCACTGAGATGCTTCTCTTCTTTTAAGGGCTCATGTGGTCTCCACTACTGCAGCATCACCTGGGTTTTACTGAATGTCCATCCCACATTTCCAAGGCTGGAAATGTGACTCTTCCTTTAGTTTTATTGATTCAGAGGGAGAGGCAGACCCCTATGGATGATATAGGAGGTCAGGGAGTTTGCCTCTCATCTCCCCCAAATATCAGAGCAATGATGCTGGCTGACTTCTCAGGTGTGTGGTGAGGATAACCTGGTGACCCTCTGCAGCTCCCAGGACCATTGCAACACACCTAATCAGCTCATAAGGGTCAAAGGCTTTTTTAGAAATTGCTCATCTCTGCTCCATCAGAAGAGTTCCAAGAAAAAGCTCTTTATGAAATATTGGAAGAACAGATTTGGCTAGAATTTATCTGGGAACATAAAGAATTAAAATGGATTTAAATGCAGAAAGATGACAAAACAACTATTTTTCTGACCAGAAGGCATCTGTCTGCTGAAACCTGACTTCCAGCATGTATCAAAGAGGCATGTAACCAAGAAAGAAGGCAACAAAACATATATCTTCCCTTCTCTCATAAATCTGTGAGGTACCTTGGTGGAAGCGGCACAGAAATCCAGTTTGAAATTCAATGCAACAGCACAAAGCCTAAGTTAAAGTTAGGCAGACAGAGAGATGTGCTGAAAATACATATAAGATGAAGCACCATTTACACAGGAAGGAGCACTGGAAACTTCAGGAGCTGCTTCAATTTATCAGAACTTACTTCACACAGAAATGTAATTCTGACTTTTTTACTGCTAATCCTTTTCATAAAGGCAGCACTTTTTTAGGTGTGACCAACTAGCTTGTTCCCTTAACTATTACTGAGAGAACTACTTATGCAATGACATAATGTAGTGATGCCTTTTCTGCATCTGTAATGTGTTGTACACCTGTGACTAAATGGTTTTTACTTTCTCATTTTTTATTGAGACAATATTGTGCAGACTTCTTTGGCAGGAACCTAACATAAAGCTCTGTCTGTGGAGCCCAAACACATTTACTTTCTGGAAACTCATCCATTTAATCTAGAGAAGCATACATCATTTGAAGAATGATAAAATTACATGGTCAGCGTGAAAATTAAGCCATTTATGTGAAGAGGTTTGCTCTTATGCAGCTGTAGGTATGAGTCACTGACCTAAAAAGTTAAGGCATTGCAGGGATATTAAGAATATAAAAATAAAGATTTTAATAAAATGGTGAAGTAATAAAAGAAGACAGGAAATAAAAGACTTGTTTGTCCTGATTGAAACAGAAAGCTTCTTTCTGTGGTAATGAGAACAGATCATACCCCTCGTGTTTCCTGTTACAAATCTTCTGGCCCAACACCTGTCAAGTGCAATTGTTGGATGTTCTGCCCTTTAAAGAGCTGTAGGAATCAATGATCAAGGATCAAGAAGTATTGCTCTTGGTTTTGGTAAGGAAGACTTTGTCACCCTCTCTCCTTTCTTCAGACTCTTCTTTTCCTGTCTGCAATAGCTGCCAGCTCAGAAACAGCTGAATTGCAGCAAGCAAATATCCTGGAGGGGTAGAGAGAGCCTTGTGGGCAGAACTGTTCTCCTTCTCAGACACAGCTACCTCCCAGCCACGGAAGAGAAGGTAGTTTTGGTTGAGGGTAGAGAGGGGAAGAGAAAGGGAGAACAATACCTTTTTTTGTTTCTTTGCATCATCATCTACCTCTAAAACCCATCCTAAATGTGAGAATCAGTTTTTGTTCTGTCCCTGTAGTGGAGGGAATTACAAGAATCTGTTCTCACTTTGAGGGTGAACTGTGTCACTCCCGAGTTTTCAGGCAAGAGCCTGATCTCCAGCATCTACAGGGAGCAGCTCATACGTTGCAATAAACTGGCTTGGAGTCAATTCAATTTAGATCAAAGTGATGGTAACACCTTAAAGGAACTAAAGAGGAAATTCAAAAGATGTTTCTGCCTTCTGGAAGGTTATCCAGCTAGCCACTCTTACCCCTTAGGTTTGTTTGCAAATTTAGATTCCAAGTTACTTCCAAGTACCCCTTGGCCAGTCACAATGGTTCTTGTGTGCAAGTGCTTGTCTGTTTTTGACTCTGCTTTATCTGTGTGAGTTCAGAGGCCAGTGGGAGGTAGAAGAAGGGTCCCTATCAGAACAAAGGTAATACCTTAACAAATAAATTGTGAAGATATAAATATTCCTAGTGCAGTCTCTGTTTTTCAGATTTAGATTCTCTGTGACAGGGAGGAGGCTGTACCACAGACTGTGCCAGGGCTGTGTGTCTGATTACAAAAGTAAATCCCTACTTAAACAGGTTTTCCTGCTGTTAACCTGCTGCCTCTCAGACACTGGCAAACACCACCACCATCCTTTTTATGCTCCTTGTCAGGGACTTAAGAAGGCTGGAGGCTTGTTTTGGAAAACAAGGTTTGGAGCACACTGCCTGAGAGGCCTCCCCTCCTGGCACTGTGCTGAGGAAACCAAGCTAGGGGAGGTACAAAAGCTGCTGCTTTTTCAACCTTCACACAGGCTGGTTCCAGAGTTTTCTGCCCTCCCTGGCTCCTCCAAATGATGGGCACAGAGCCCACATTGCCCTGAAGAACGTGCTCCATGCCAGCGTCTGCAAGTGGCTGCAGGGTGCGTCTTCCTTAGCAAGAGGCAAGAGCTGTGCTGGACTTGGGGATAGAGCCTGCTTGTGTGCAGTGGGGATACAGAAAAGTAATTTCTGAGGCAGAGGAATCATTCATTAATTGCAAAAGTTCAACAAGTTTGAACGAGGCATTCTGATAAAAGTTGTAATCGGATTGCAAATATACATATTAAACACGATCCTAAAGAGGCTGCTAAATCAAAATGCAATAGGATAAACACAGATGATGAGAAAAGATGGAATAATTACAAGCCAGAGACTGAAACTTGTGTTATATCATCTACCTGTTTTTCCCTTGCACCACCCCAGCATTCTTGCTAGACCTTTCTGAATCACACTCGTGGTGTATTGTCAGTTCAGCAGCAGCAGAGCTGGGGATAAGGCACCATGATTAAATCCTCACAGAGACTGTAACAGAATAAATCAAATTATGTAAGTAGTTAATTTTCATAATTTGAAATTACTTGTCTTTCATGCAGTCAGAATCAATCTAGGCTATTAGCAACTACTTTGGAGTATTTTTGGACAGAGTTTATGAATGCTGTAAGGGAAGGCAGCAATCCATTGTTATAAGCAGGTTTGTAATACCAAGCCTTGCACTGGGTTATACTCACAAGTCACTTCAAAAGTGATGGCATAATGGTCAGTTCTGGAAAACCTGATAGGCCAGAGCACAGCCACAAAAGTGCAAGCAGGAATGAGAGAGCTGATCGCAGAAAGGAAGAAGAGCAGCAGCACATGGAAGAGCTTTGCACCCTGCAGAGTGCCTGAGGCTGCCCCTTCCCACAGCTCTCAGAGTCGCTGCTGTCCTACAGCTCAGAGGGTTTGGGTTTAACTTCATCCTCTGCCAAAATGTGTGACCTTGGTGTCACCATTTAGTCTCCTTGTGTCTCACTGTCCTGACTCATAAAGCAAGGTGAGGAGCAGTCCCATGATGAACAAAGAACTGGGAATAAAAACCATGTTGAACAGCAAAAGGTACTTGAGCTCTGCAAGGATGGGCCATGGCTGACACTGACAGATCTTCTGTCAGCAAAGAGGAGCTGCCCTGCAGCTTTGAGTCAGGGTTACTCACTCTGTTCTCTTGCTATGGGAACAGGCAAAATACCTGCAAAGAATTTTTAAGCAGGACATGCAGTTCTGGAGGCCTCCTCATAAGAGATGCGCCTCTGATTTTATCTATAGCCAGCCATAAGTTTAAAGGACAAGGATTTGCAAATGGTGGTTTGGTCTTACAGCTCTCCCCTCCCACCAAGCTGACAGAAGGCTTTCACAGCTGGTTCTGCAGACCTTCACAAGACCTTTCCATCTTCCCTGCAAGCAGCAGTGTCAACTGAACATTGATTTTCAATGTGGCTTTTCATCACTGAAATGTTGACACTTTAATTATCAGGAGGCCCTACACAGGTTTGAATTAGGAAACAATTAAGAGTACTTATATCATAGAGCTTAATACTCCCAAAAAGTTATCTGAGCAGGGACACTTCTGAAGCTTGCTTGCTGTAGTTTTTGTTCTTACAGAAGTTTTCAGTCCTACTATTCTCTCACACAGGTTCTCTAATGTCTAATAATATGTTTAACACATGCTGTGGCCTTTCCATTAACACGGGCTTGCCTTGTATCTACTTGTTATCATCAAAGGCAAAGGGACTCTTGATGTCTCTGGAAGTTTAGTTGAAACTGAGCAATGAGTTCAAAAGGAGCTCATGGGGGCTGACAATGGCAC
Source organism: Dasyornis broadbenti (assembly GCA_013397935.1). Lineage (NCBI taxonomy): Eukaryota > Metazoa > Chordata > Aves > Passeriformes > Dasyornithidae > Dasyornis > Dasyornis broadbenti. The sequence goes on along the minus strand of VZRN01005622.1, from coordinate 2,105,079 downwards.
AATCTTGTTACTGTTATTTCCCAAGGAAAATGGGTTAAAAGGAAGTATCTGGCTATGTGGTAGGCTAATTCAAACCTTCCTTTTTGTCAGTTTAAAAAAAAAAAAAAAGTGAGAAAATATATTTTTACTCAATGTTTACTAGCTGAGTTTCAGTCAGGTTGTCTTTCCCCAGGTTATCTTTTTTTCTCATTAAAGGGTCTAGAAGAAGGACAGGTTTATGTCTTTGGATAACTAGAAGAAATTACTCTTTTAAAGTTCCCTCTTTTATTAATTACTGGTAATTTGCTTTGTCAGGGGTTTCCACAGCGTGGTGTCTCCTTTGAAATAATTGCAAAATCATTCTCTCTTTGAAGTTGTTTTGAGCAACATGATGGAAGTCTCCCATAGCCTGGTTTCCTACTGGAATTTTTATCCTTCTTGATCATAGGCTGTGTTCCCATGACAATTCCTGTACTCATGCATCCCAGAATTAGCTCCTAACACGTTCCAGCCTGATGGTACATTAAGCCCACTCAGTGCTCTGCAAACTACATGTACGCTCTAGGCTCTGAATATGTGGGGAGAGGAAGGTCTCTAATTTGGGTGTTAAGGCTATGGGATTTAAAGATGGGAGAAGGGATGGACAGAAGGTAGTGGAGGAAGTAAAAGATGCCTAGGTTCACTCCTTTTAAAATTTTTTTTTTTAATAGAAATGCCTCATGTCTGCAGGCTAAGAAGGGTACATAAGAAGAGCAGTAAGTATAAAGTTTTGGTGAAATGCAACACTTGAAAATGACATCACTTTATTTTCAAAGTCAGCTGACGAGGAAAGCAGTTCTGTGTTTTGACTTAAATTTCCTGCAGCTTTCCTTCACTGACCCCTCAGTTTACCTGGAAGCTCCCTGTTTCCATGAGGTGCCTGTGTGGCATTCCTACTTTAAACACCACAGCATTCCAGCTGCAGAACTACACACCTCCCTAGAGATCTCATCTTAGTCCAAACCTGAGGAAACCTCAAAAGGAACAGCTCTGTGCTCAGTCCTAGCTGCCAGAACAGTGCCAAGGGTGATGGTAACACCCAGCAGGGCCAGGACTGAGAAGGGAGCATCTGGATACTCCACCACTGCAAGATAAAGCAAGGTCCTGTGACAAAAAAGGCTCCCAGTAGGTGCTGGTTTGGCTCCAGATGGCACTGGAGGATTACGAGGAAGATCAGCGTTGCATTCCCATGTTGTGTGGACATTGCTTCTCAGCCAAGGCTCAATGACTTCCAGCCAGGACTCCTGAAGGATCTTCATGGACATCCAGCCAGAACATGTTCAACCAAGAGAGCTACCAAGAGAGCTGCTCGCTGGCTCTTTTCCACCAGCAGTTACAGTCCACAGATTAAAACTGTTCTGAGGCTGTCTGGATGTTTTTGCCCCCAGCCTGTTCTCAAGAAGCTGTCCCAACTGGAGAAGCAAAACTCTTCAACATGTTTCCATCTGAGAGCAGCCTACCATCTCACCATCTGTCACAACAGCACATTCTAACATTTTCTTCTCCCTCTTGATGCTTCTTATGCCTCTTCAAAGTTTGCCCTCTGGCATTCTCCAAATGGCACAGCAGTGTTCAGCAGTGAAATACACCCCTTGGGACACTTGGCGTTTGTGGAATATCCAAAAGTCTCCTTCCTCCCAGATTTTTCTGGCTCAGTATAATGGCACCACAAGGGTTAAAAAAAACAAAAAACCCCAAAGCTTATTATACTGCAAGCACAGTTACCAAGATATCAGGTATAGGAGAAAATGCAGTTGAGATTGTAGTTTGCTTTACAGTTTGAATGATGCTCTGAGCTTTCAGCTACCTTTAACTTCTACGAGATCTATTACCCAAGTAAGATATGCAAAGATGCCCACAGATTTTAAGATACTCAGTTTGCATTAATCACAGTCTCGCACTATTAATTATTTGAATTCAGAAACAGTAGTGCCAAATGTCTATTTTTTGCTATGCAGTTTTTTGCAGACCTTCAGATGACCTAAACCCAAATTTCAAGGATAATACATTCGAAGGCAAGAGTGTCTCTCTCTGAGGGGTCACCTGTAAAAGTGACATTGACCTCTCATCCTCACAGAACCTCTGTGAGGAGCTCCCAACAGAATAATTGCTGTCTAGTTCACTAGCTGCCATTGCCATCTCAACAAGACCCTTTCTGTTCCTTGGTGACAAACCTCCTGATCAGATCTGTCTCACACCTCAGGGGCAGCCCATAGAGTTGCACCAGGAGGTTACTACTGATTTCTTCAAATCTCATCCATTTTCCAGCAATTCAAAACCACAGGCATCCTCCCTGTCCCTGTGCCAGTGCTGGTCTCCAGGCTGAGCCAAGGAGGAGACCATAGGAGGGGAATTCCAGGAGTGAGGGAAAAACATTGCATTAGTGTTGCTATGGAGATGAAAATTAGCACAATAACTATTGTGTTCTGTTTCAAAGCTTCCCAGTCTTCAGTTTTAACTCCTTCCCCTACTCTACCACTGCTTCACTTGTGTCCCAGCCACATTCCAGCACACCTGACAGATTTCTGGGCCAGGAACTGGAAATTAAATAGCAGAACACAGAAGAACCTGAAGTCTGGGCAGGGACTGGGAAAAAAGGGAGAAAAAATGGAGAGAAGGCCTTGTAGAAAGAGGAGAGGATAAAATAAAATTGGGAGAAAGAAATTGTAAGAGTCAGGGATACAGAAAAATTGCTTTTGGAGACGGTGCAGAAACAGAATTGGAAAATACTTTGGTACCATATGGTCACCCTCTACCCTTCCTTAATGAAGCCCTGCTCCTCACAGAGAGCAGTGCACAGGCTGTGCACACTCGGCAGTGAACACTGAGATCTCTTTCTTCCGGGATGCAACAGCCTCTCACTTTTCTTCAGCACTGAGAGGAAAAGCAAAGCTTCTAGGAAGGAATTATACCATCATGCTGTCTTCTCGGAGGAAGGGCAGGAGTTAGAATTAATTTGATGATTTTGAAGTTTTCCACATCCACATGGTTACACTAAATTAGATGGTTGTGCCATTTCTGAAAGGGTTTATGTTTCAGTTCCCTAAAGCTTGCACTGCTTATGGATGAGTTGTTGTTGACCTGAGTTCAGTCCCTTCCATGAAATCACCTGGGCTGTAAACGTCATGCCCTACCTTTCTGCAGAAACACTGGATGAGCATTCAGGCAGGATAATAAAGATTCAGTTGAGCTTGTAGATGAAAATTAGAAAGATGAGGCATTTGTGATCAACTAAGCTTCACAACTATCCACAAGCAGCATGCCCAGCTGTGTAAAGTGTCTCTGAACACACCTTTCACCCACAGAAAATGTTGTCTCTTGCTGCCACAGCCCTTGTGCTTTTGCTTTTTGTTGATCTCCAGTCCCAGCATTCTCAGAGCTTCTTATGTGATCTCTAAGCATCCTTTGAGGAGGAAAAACACCCACAATAAATTGCCCCCAGCCCTTCAATATGAAATAGAGACTAACCAGTCATGAGACTAAACTTTTTTTTAGGGTGCTGTGATGTCAAAAACGCACTGCAACACAGATTTAAAAGGGTAGTGAGGAATGTCAAATCTTGGCTATTAGTTGCCATGCAAAAATTTTAAAATAAAACCGTAATTCCTCATAACTTGCATTGTAGGCAAGTCTTCAAAAGCAGGGAGATGAATGTTGTCCCTTCCAGAGTCCAAAGAGGAGGAAAAGCTTTCACTCATTTATTGATCTCTAAGGCATATTTTGTGGAAGCTCGAGAAAGTCCAAAGCCAGAATGAGGTTCAGTGGGACTCTCAGTCCAACTATAATTCTACTGTTACCATCTCATTTCCCTCTCCTTTCCCTCCTCCAGCCTTGCAAAGGAAAATAGCTTCAGACTAAAAGTCCTGTACCTGTTACTTCTAAAGGCTCATTCCCTCGCTTTCATGTGAAGAACAACAGAAACACCTTTCTGAGAAAACTTCAAACCAGACATGAAACGCAGACAGAAAAACTGCTTTTTCAAGCTCAGAAGGGAAAAGGCTGTTGCAAATCAAGCCTTTCAATTAAAGTTTCTCCAGTCAACAAAACATCGGACTATCTTCTTGTTATTAAAAGCTTATCTTATTAACAAATGATCAGTTTAAACTTGAAACTCACATGCAATATAGAATGGCTGAAGTCTGAAAATATGAAAATCATGGGGATGAGTGAATATGCTACAAATTACTCCTTTCCCTGAAAATCTCATTTTCTTTTTAGGAAATGTAATACATAAAATTATGACAAATAACTAAGATCTTCTAATTGAGGAAGGAAGAGGAGAAGCAGCAGGCTATGGATTTTGCTCACATGCCAAAAGCACAGTACATGAAATGTCGTTGTGAAGTTCCAAAACCACACTGAAGAGTCTTGCTTGGCAGCTGATTAAATGTGGAAGATACTTATCTGCTTAACTCTCTAGTAGTGCTGAAAGTTCTAAGTGCAATTCAAAATCATCCGCCTTTCTATCACGTTTGCCTCTGACAATTTTGGAAGACAGGGTGATGAAATCTTTTATTCTGTGAATCTTAGACAAGAGATTACCCAGAGATCTTTCTTTGGCTACAGTACCCAAACCTTTCTGGATTTCTGAGCAGTTTTGTCTTTAGGGTGATTTCCTTATCTTTATCCCTGGACTTTTATGTACCACACAGATAATGCAGTTTTTTAGTAACTGAGTACAAGCTCATGTTTCTATTCAGGGGTCACTCCATAGATAAAATCATGGTATGAAGGCCTAAATTAATTCTCAGTCACACTGAATTAACCCAAATACCCAAACTAACGTTTTGGAAAATGCTAAGTTACACTGGGGCCGTACTATCTTAATCCAGATATTCACATCCTGGTGATGTCACTGAGAGAGGATTGGTTTGGCAAGGATGATTAATTTAACTTTTTCTGTAACATCATGAATGGTACTAACCTCTCCATCTAATTTTATGCAGTGTTGATGTTAATTTCATGTCACAAGCAAAACTTAGCCTGACATCTCAAGAACCTGGGAACCATCCATATAAACAGATTCTTCTTACACAAGATTCTTTCTGTGCAGTTTTTAAGCCTTAACACAATATGGTCAGTGTCAAGGTATGGGGAACTTTCCCATCTTTAGTTGGCACGGACGAGTTACTGCGTCATGAAACAGCTCAGGTGGGTCACAGTGAGGGTCTGGTCCATGCAAGGCCGTGCCTGGGATTTAACTCTGAACAATGTCTGGATGAAAAGCAGTAGAGTTTCTCAGGGTGCTCCATGCCACCTGTAGCAATTCATCCTACAGGAAACATGCTACCTCCCCGGGCTCTGGTACAAATGCCATCTGACAGTGAATGAAAACATCTCAGGTAACGTGAAAAAACAGAAATCCAGGCTGAGCTGTATCAGTTTGACTCTTGAACAGGGGGAGTCGTGCCACCCAGTCCAACGCAGAGCTGCTGGATGGGGACGACTGTTTTCGCTCTTCCAAGGAGTGCCGTGCACTTGGGACAAGGAGTTAAGCCTTTTGCACATAATGGCACACATCGCTGGGGACTCTTCTCTGCCATGTAACAAATCACGAATGTTGCACCAAGTGCTGTGTTTTGATTGCGGTGTTTTTCAAGCCCATTTTCACTTTCCCTTACGCTCGCCTTTTCAGCTTTGATCACAATGCAGTACAGCTAAAGGCACCTGAGAAACATTGCTAGGCAACAGATGCTGCAAAGGACAGCTTCCCCTCCCCTCACACCGAGGTGGCAAGAGACCTCACAATGCTCCAAGTTGCCTGTTACAAAATATTCAAGGCAAAACCAGCTTAGTTTTGTGAAGGTGGTCAGTTGAAACAAGAAATTACTTTAAAAGTAGGAGTTGAAAACAAACTGCAGTAGGAAAAAAAAAAGCAACTCACGGAAATGAAAGAGAAACATGATGGGAGACAACAAAAGGCAACATTAAATAAGGAGTTATTAGATGTGTCGGAGCAGGTAGAGAATATAAGGAATGAAATTACCAAAACAGGTATAAACCAGATTTGAAAACTTCTGCCTTAGCATAAATTCAATAATATCTAAGCTTAATTTACTGTCCTTGTTATAAAAGTTTATTTATTGCTGAAATTCTGGTTAGTGTTCATTTTACACCACATCAAAAATTATGTCTAACATGAGGAAACCAATACCACAGCTGTGTTTCTCTTCTGAATTACCAGAGTACTTCACATTCATTTTTGCTCAGTCCATAAATGTCATCCATGGAGTAAATAGAAATGCTTCATTTCATCACCATTTAGGAGTGAATGCAGAAGCTACATAAAGCCACATAAATCTTTATAGAACACAAATGGGTCTTTCACCCAGAACATAACTTGAAAGCCACATATAAACAGAAAATGGTACATACTAAGCAATGCTAAGTATGCAAAGGGAATGTTGCTTCTGTCTAATGAGAGTTTCCTTTAAAAAGACAAAAACAAGCTGCTAGAGTAACCTGACCTGGAAGTTCTGAAGCACAGTGCAGCACCACATTTAGGAAATGTGTTTTCATCATTTGAATCCTTAATTGCTATTTTAAAATAAGTGTAAATAGGCTTGCCCAGTCGGATAAACAGTGGCAACAAAAACAGATGTTGGGTGTGAAGAACCAACAAGAAAGTACTGAGCACCAAATTACGCTGTTAGAAAATAACAAATGAAGCCTTACAGTGAAAATCAGACTTGGGAAAGGAAATTAAAATAACCTGGGGGGGGCAATGGAGTTACTATGCAGGAAGGACAGGACAGAGATTAAAGATAACCTAGGCACAGCCCAAAAACTGGGTAGTCTGTGCCTCCTTTCAATCAGAGGAGATGATGTTGAGCATGGAACAAAAGGCAGAATGGCTAAGGGGAATAAGGTTAGGAAAATTGCTAAGGAGCTTATTTGGTCTTTGGAGACCAAGTAGTCATCACAGCAGAATTCTGAAAGAGCAGGATGCAAAATAGCAGGTAAAGCAACTACTTCCAATAATTCTGCTGGGTCAATCTACTCTTGAGTGACCATGCGATTGCAAAGAGGTTGCTGAAAGACTGAGTTTGTCAAAGTCACAGCTGAGATGAGGACAAGGGTTCTGTCCACAAACATATGATTGAATTAAAAACCAGAAAAGGGAAAATAATATTTTAGCTAGAGGGTCATGTTGACATGACAGGAAACAAAACATGAAGTTAGAAAAACATATCCAGCCTTCAGTGCAATGAGGCTGGGTTTGGTGAACAATCTTCTGAGGGTAATTGGCATAGAAATACTTAGAAGTGGAGATTTGTGGGTTTGGAAAATTGATTTAGTGATAAATTTGCCTGGGGTGGGTAGAAGAGAGACCATTCCAAGTCCAGCAACAAAAAGATTTATTCTTTCTATTCTCTCAGAAGGCAAAGGTTTCTGTTGAACATGCTGATGTGGCATAGACTGAGTTTTGCCGGTTGTGCTTTGAGAGGAGGGAGGAAATGGAAAGGTCAAGCTCTGACACAGGATGAAATCTCTACAAGGCTCACCCTCAGCTTCTAGAGTTGACTGTACCTGTGCTGCCCAGATGAGAGACACACTCACAGAGAAGCAACCATTTTCCCTTAATCAATTACTTTTTAACTTTAACAAGGTCTGTGCAGTTTGTCAAAACTAAACCAAAACTACTGTGTTGAAATATGAGAATAGAACAGAAGGCACGAGTCTCTTCAGATAATTACTGTTATGCTTTTCAAGTTTCAAGTACATGGGGTATTCCCTCCAAGGGTTTAACCAAACTTGAGTATGTTTTGTTTGTGAGCTTTCAGCCAGCTCTCTCTGCCACTGACACATCACTTTGGTAAGTCCCTTAACACACTCAGTTAAAATATCTGACTCATTTCACAAACGCACTTTAAGGTTTCTTAGTAAAAAGCTTTGCAATAGTCCAAGAGAAAAGGGGTTCTGCAAATAAAGAATAAGGTTGTCTACTCTATTTTTGGAAAACAGGAGAGCAGTGCCAATTAGCCTGCAGCAGTCTGATGGTGAAATTCCCTATGCCCTACTAGGCAAGGTCACTGGAGTTGTATCTGCATGTTGACACAACCTTTTAACGCATATACCCATTTAAAATAATTATTTTGCATGTCAAGCCATATCTTCTTCTTCTAAGTTCATTTCCACTGTGTAATGGATGGCTTGAAATCCAATTTAATTCATTTTCGTGATGCAATTTTCCTCCATGTCTACTATTTTCAGTGCATATTACATCTTTACTCCTTCTGAATGCATCTTATTAAGCAATAATTGCAAATATATATATACCATAAATTTCAATTCTGTAATTTCTCCTTTCAGTCAGCTCTAATGTTTGTCATTTCTGAAAGCTTAAAAAAAAATCTGTTGAATAAATATGCACTTCAAATGTTCTTCAAACCCACCAAACAAAGACATTTCATAGCTAACTTGCATTTATTCATCCCTAAAACCAATTCCATTTTCTGTTGAATCTTCTTAATGTTTTTGGGGGTTTTTTTGCCTTTATCACAATTGATTCATAGTTATGCAATTCAATTGGATCACAGAATTTTTTTCAAAGCTGGAAATGAAATTTGCTAGCATCTCTTTTCTCATCCTCAGAACATCAGTTTGAGGTATTTGAAACACTGCTGCCAACCAAAGGTAGAGTGAAACAAGAGAACTGGAGCTTGTGGGAAGATCCAGAGAATCTGCTCTCCCTTCTAACCCTGAAGCATGAAGGGCTCTGGAGGGATGCTGGGACATTGTTACCCTTACAGCCCACATGGACGAGGGTTCAGGAACTGCATTTTGGACAAGGGTTTCTTGTTTGGTTTTGCAATCCTCATATGAAGTTCTTCCTGCTTATGCAAGACCAGCTCTTTCAAAAGATTCAATAAGGAGAAAATCCTTAGAGTTATCTACTTTAAAATAAAGCAAACAACAACAAAACCCAGTCTGTCTTAAATCTGGCCACCTTACAGACATTAAACTTCACAGACCTTTGCTTTAAAGCTGTTTTTTTTCTGCAATTCTGTTTCACAGAAGGGACAGGCTGTTTATTAACAGGTTTTTCATGTTTCATTTGAAGGTGTTCTGTACTCGACTATTCCATTCTAAACAGATGTAGCTTGATCACAATAAAATCTTCAGGAGAGGGTGGTGGTGCTTTCTACTTCCATTTAAATGATAGTTCTGCCTGCAAAGTGGCCATAAAAGCAGCAGGCAGGAACTTTACAAGTTGTTGTCTGTCAGTTATTTCCATGTAAAGTATCCATTATTTGCAAGTTAAATTTGGGTTGGTTTCCCCATTCTGTCAGTTCTACCAACTCAAGCTGACAATCAAGCAAAGTCCTTCTCATGCATAATTACCTTTAATGAAGAATCCTCTGGCCCAGTTGGTTCACTGACACTTGAGCATTGTTTCCTGCCAGTATTTTTTTCACAGCCAGTACAGACCAGAACTCAACAAACAAAGCCAATGACATACAAGAAAATGTTGAACCTGGTTTACTGTCAGCACATCTCCTCTGCTGGGCTTGCACACCAAAGAAAATCGTTAAAACATCAGTTTGAAAGGCAAGCGAGTAGCTGTGCCTTTGAATACACATAAATAACATACTGAGTAGGCGGTAATTTTACACCGAAGTGGGAGATGTTAGATCAAGTCTCTTCTCAGAGCAGCTTTTGAAATACCTGGGACTGAGTGTTGCTTTCACATTCATTTCACTCTGCCCTTTGCTGTACACTTGTAGCACCTTCTCTTTACCCAACTCTATGATAAAAAATTTCCTGGACAAGTAAGTTTTCAGGGCATGAGAAGAGATAATTAGACAATTAGTTTAGTTTTTTTTCTTTAAGAAACAGTGTACATTTCAGTGCCTAATGTCTCCCTTTCGTTTTCATCCACTTTCAGCCTTAGAAAGTTTCACATGGATTGTGCAGAGGTAATAGCATGGCCTGAGCACAGGTAGAGTTTCTCTATCTGACACAATAAGCAGTTATTTTAAATTGGAAGCAACAGACTGATAACTGCTACTTAAACAGTGAAAAAGGTGTTTTATAAAACACAACTTTACCACATTATATTTGTCTTATATCCAACCCAGTGGGCCAAGCAAATGTTGATTTTCATTTGGAACACAGGTCCGGAATCCCTGCCAGTGGGAGGTCAATATTCAAGCCCTCATGAGTTGATCCCCTCATTTTTTTTTTTTTCTTTGTTCATACAGGGTAACATACACTGGTTCCTGCAATCACTATTTATTTTATTGCACTGCTATCTGCTTTTCACAATAATTTATGGAATCATATTACATAGCACTCATTGAGCAGCTAGGAAAGACCCATAAATTCTGCTCTGATGAAAGACCACTCTGCCACACAGAATATCTGTGAGATATTTATGCTGTACCCACTCCCATCCAGAAGTCAGCCAGTCCCTTATGCCTAAGTGATTGCTTTCAGTGGCAGATGAAACTGTCTTCCCCACTTCTCCAGACGCATGAATTTTTCAGCTTAATGCTATTTTTGGAGAAAAGGGGATCAAAGTAAAGATGATGATAAATCTCTCTAACTCCATCCAATATCAACATCTTCAGACATAAAGATGAAGAGCTTAAAATGCGTTTGCACAAAGATTCTTTCAGCATTATACTGATTTGCAAGAAATGATTTATGTGCTAGTGTCAGCTCTGCAGAACTTTATAAATACACTTGAAATTGTCAGTTAGTAGCAAATAATCCTAACATTTGCTAACAGTCAACAGAGGACTGTTTAAAACAGACAAATTGTTATTTACAGCTGTGCCAGATGGGACAGTTTGAAAAATCTTTAACTGCTCTTTAGTTAACATTTAAAATATATTCCTCAACACACTCAAATAGTTTTAAATTGCTGAGATTTTTATTTTTTGAAGAAAATTTATCTGTAAATATTTTTATGTTCCTGCTGTCTACTACAATTATATGTGCCTGTATATAAAAGACAGACTGCCTACAAAAAATTATTTCTGGAGCTCACAGAGTAGAAACATCAAATATTAATAAATTAATACATCAACTTTGTACAAAGTGAGTGAACTTTGTGGGAAACCTGTGTGCTATTTACTGTAATACATTATTTTAACATGACATTTATCCTGCACTACGCATTGGTGGGGAATTAGTGCCATCTTTGGTTCTAGCTTTCAGATAAATAGTTAATAACTAAACCATTAAGGAAAGGGCATTGAGGTGGTGCTGGTTTGATTCAGTGTTATTTTCATATTTTTTTTAGACCCTACATCTCTGTGCTGTTTTCTTCCCCCTCTTGCAATATCCTCTAAGAAATGTAAAATGACTTTAACAAAAGATTTTAGCAGAATGGCTGGAGTGACGGAGCAGAAACCATGGTCTGCAAAGCTGGACGCAGCTCAATGGCTTGAAACTAAAGGAAGGGTTAGGTTTCCTATAAAGCCAGAAGTAATCAGTAAAATACAGTTACAGTGTTCTCATCAGAGCTCCAGTGAAGCACTACACAGCCAGTTCATATTTGATGAGCAAACTGTACTGTTTTACAAGCCTTCAGAAATTTTGTTAACAGTGTTTGTCTGCAGGTCAGCACACCTGGGAATACTGTCTGTGTGGGCTGGGGGGTTTTTCCCCTCCAAAACAAAGCACCTGAACTCCATCATTATCTCCCATTGCCCCTTGGATATGACTCAGCTCAGATCCTCGGTAAGATCTCTGGGGTCATCACAACTTCACTCTCTGGCTTGTCTGCTAAGACTTCTGGCACTGCTATCAATTATTTTTTGAGGTGCAGCCCGGGATCCACTGAAACCCGGGGAAGGCTAATTTTACATACACTGAAACAGCCATTGTTAGCTTGGGCTGGATTTGAAGCATCAGCCTGAAGAAGAAGCTTTAACCACAATTCCCAGCTCCCTAACAGCCTAGGGACACAAAGGGAAAAAAAAAGGCACAGATAAAGGAGAAGAAGCTTGCCCTTCCTTCCTCACGGTACACCAAGGCATGATTTTTCTGCAGTTGAGAATGCCAAAATCATGTCAGGAGGGGGTTTGGGTTGCCATGCGGAGGGGTGGAACAAGGACACAGGGGTTGCTGGGGTGGTGCTAGCACTGCCCCAAGCACAGGGGCCAGACCCTGATCCAACCCCATGAAACCTCGAGGCAGCTCTCCTTCTCCCTGTGGCAGGGCTTTCTTTGGTCCTCCTGGCCTCACACATTCCAAGAGGAGAGAAAATAATTTTTGTTTTTAGATGCACATAACACATTAGTACCATGCATCAATGTGCATAAATAGAACTCCAAAGTTTTCATTTTGATGCACACCAGTAGCTTATGTTTCTCTCATGGCATTGCCTAAAGCATGAATTTTAGCACAGGTGCAGAATAGAATCTTTGAATTTGCACTGGTATTTTAAGCACTATGTGTTCCCTACAAAATCCTTATTGCGTTTTGGATGTATGCCTAAAAAAACACAGTGAGAACTTGATCTAACCTTTTATTTGTATAAGCGGTTTGGACAGTCACTACTTTATTAGCTGTTCAATCATTCAGCCTGTGCATTGTTTCTACTGTTATGTGCTGGAAACACAAATTACAAGATTCTCACAAGGGCAAAGCAATATTTATTCACTTCTGGTCTACCACAGGGCTGGATGGGGGTGGCACAGTTAGTCGCTGCTTTTATACACCTGTGGCTACCAAAAGTGGTTCTGCTGGTTTTGGTGGGTTTGTCTTTTGGGGTGGGGTTTTTTTTGTTTGTTTTAATATTGTGGGGAAAACGAAAAGTAGTCTCTATCACTCAGGAAAAATGTGGAATCAGAAAACCCAGTAGACCAGCTGGAGAAATTTAAGAAGAATATTTCTTTCGTTTTATTTTCCAACTACAGTAGCTCTAATGGCAGTGGTAGAAGCATTAAAACATTGGATCAATAGCCAAATGAAATCTACTGCTCTGGTCCTTTTTTCATTCTTCAGTAGATGAACAGGGAAAAGGAGGAATGGGGAACAGAAAGTTTTTAAGAAATCCCTCAGAGACCTGAAGGATGAGTTTAAGTTCTCTTATTCTCATTTTAAAATTAAATTAGCAAGATGATAAACGCAGAGCTGTTTAGTCACGGTAGTTTCAGATTCGGCACAGTCCTCTGTGTACTGTGCACAGATCAGGAAAGGTCTTTATCCTGTTTTCAAAGTTCTCACTTGAGATATTAACTAAGTACCACACATTCAGTATTGGAGTTCAGCACACTCCTTCAAAAAAGATGTACTATTAGGGAACAGATCTTTTCCAGGATCTTAAAAGTGGAAATTGCAGCCACACAGCAACTGCACAGTTCTGGAACAGTTACAGACCCCCTAAGAAGCTTCATTTATGGGAGCTCCTGACTGTGGGGAGGAGCTGCTGCTGAGCACACGGCTGTAGGCTCTGCTCAGAGCTCTGCACTGACCCAAAATCGGAACCTCCGCCATTTCACTCCTGCAGGAGGTTTCAGGGTAGGGGTGTGCAAAAATCTGTGTGCTACCTAGCACCTCCTCAGCCAGGTGCATTCTGGACTGCAAGCTTGAGTATAAAAGAATTGCCTTACCCCCATTTCCTCAGTAGAAAAAAAAAAAAATCCTAGCTTAGTAGGTGAGATTTGCCAAGTGGTATTGCTGATCCACTTTAAAGCACACTGGATTTATCACAGCCTATTTGCAGCCCAGCCAGATATTCATACAAAAGATAGTAACTGGCCAGCCATAGATTTTCTATAAATCTCTTTTTTTATGAAGTTATATCAATTGGTGCTGTTGAGACAAGATTTTTATATGTAATTTTAGAAACCTATGCAGGCAGGTCATCCCATACTGTCTTTGTAGCCAATAAAGAGAAAAAGAGAAATGAAATTCTCTCATCTGTTTCAGACATTTTACTTTCAGACATAAAGCACTGCACCCTAGAAGACTACTGAACATAAAGAAAATGAAAAAAAAAAAAAATAAAAAAAACAAAAAGCCAAAAAAAAAAAAAAACCCCACCACCAAAAAAAAAAAAGCCACCTTATGGTTTATAGATCTTTGTGTTACACGCGTCCAAAGAAGTACAACAGAGCTGGGGAAGGGTTTAGGGCACAAGTGTTTTGAGGAGTAGCTGAGGGAGCTGGGATTGTTTATCTTGGAGAAAAGAGGCTCAGGAGAGACCTTATCACTCTCTACAACTCCCTGACAGGAGGCTGTAGCCAGGTAGGGGTCGGTCTTTTCCCCCAAGTAACAGGACAAGAGAAAACAGCTTCAAGTTCTGCCAGGGGAGGCTTAGATTGGATATCAGGAAAAACTTCTTAAGGGAAAAGGTTGTCAAGCCCTGGAACAGGCTGCCCATGAAGTGGTGGAGTCTCCATCCCTGGAGGTGTTTAAAAGGTGCAGACGTGGTGCTTAGGGACATGGTTTAGTGGAGGACTTGACAGTGCTGGGTTAATGGTTGGACTCAAGGGTCTTTTCAAACCTAAACACTTCTGTGTGTCTACTTTTAAGGAAACTTCTCTCTTCCCTTAAAACTTCTCAGAAGTTTTAAGTCTCCTGCAGAACTAAATTTCATTAAAAGTAGAATCTGCACCGCTTCTTTAAAATGGATGGATTAAAGTTTTGTAAAAATCATGCTCCTCTCACAATTGTGTCACTGGAAATGCTGTATTAAGTTCCTCAAGCCAATGGACTCTCTTTCGGTAAAAATATCCTCAGTCACAGACTGAGCTAGTTCAGGACACTTAAAGTGGAATGCAGATTTTGTGAACATTTACTCCTCCTAAAGAAAATTGTTAAAAAAAAAAAAAAAAAAAAAAAAACAACAAAAAACAAAACAAGCCAAAAAGTTCATTTCAGGGAGGAACAATATGAGAGAAGAACACTACACTGAGCACAAAGGATGTCTGGCTGACCTGAAAAACTTCTAATTTTACCACACGGTCTCTCCCAGATGTAAAGATACCTCACCCATGCCACTGTCTGTGATTTTTTTAGCTTCTAGCATTACAAGATTAATTAGTTGTTAATCAACCAAGATGAATATATGACATACTGCAAGATTGTATTGCCACTACTGTGGCTTTTAAATAAATTTCTGACATTTGATATTTGTTGGATCTCATCTCTTGATTGCTTAGCTTCCTTGTTACAGCCCAAATTGTCTTTACTTGCATTACTCCTTCAATAACTCCTACCAGAAATTCTTGACACACCAAACCATCCTTCCACAGCATTTCTGTTCTCTGTAAGCATTTTATTTTGGCACTTCAGATATTAATTTTCTATGCAGCAGTTTATTCTGGAGCTTTCTGTGCATTTGAATTTGTAATGCTCTGGTAAAACCCTTGAATTTTCGGATAAACTTTTCTTCCCAAGGCTCTGTTTGTCTAGTACAGAGAGCTGCCCACCTCCTTCTATTATCAATGCTTCTGAGTGCACATGCTCCAGTGGCAGCAAAGATGTTTTTTAGTTGGTGCTATTTTCAGTCATCAAAACACTTTGCAAACATTGTCTTTGGAAGCTGCAAGGATAAGATTTTGGAGTATCATTAGTGCCTTTCACTACAGAAACACCAAGGAGAATGGATGCCACAAAGCTTCTGCAGGAGCACAAGGTTATGATTAGAACACACTTCTCTCTAAATTCAGGCTGTTTGAATCTCTTCTTTCCTTGACAAGCTGTGCTTTGGTGACATACATCAGATGTAGTAACAACCCTTTTCTAATGCATTTTTAAAATACGTAGGTATTGAAAATACGTTGGTGTAGAACGGGGCTGTTTGGCTTTTACGCGTCTCGTCAGGGAGGGAAGAGCAGATGATGCTCTTCCCTCCATCTTCCCATGCCTCCTCCATCCCACAGTCTTTTCAGGATCCCTTACAGCTCAATATTCCCTGAGAAGTGACTTGTGTTCGGCCCCTGCAAGCAGATCAGACGTAGACTTGTGGGAGTCATGGAATGTAATTTTTTGGAATCTGTCACTATTAGGGAACAGAAGAGTGGCTTTTGAGTTAGATATAGTCCACTCTACACATTGTGAATAATTTCAGGTTTTTCAATTAGTATTTTGTTTGATTGTGCCATTTGTATATTTACCTCCTTCTTCCCCATAACTAAAAATTACCGGATAAATAGTTTAGTTACAGACAGGATATCAGTGCAAAGCCTGCAACATTTTACTGCAAAGCTATAGGAAAAACTTCCAGATCATCCTCTAGTATGGCAGCTTGGAGTGGTGTTTTTAACACTGATTTTGTTTTTGAAAGCACCTACTCAAAAGAAAAATCAGGGATGAAATTGTTTATACAATCAGAATCTGTTGACTTTATAGTATTTTTATTATATTCAAATGTGTGTTTGTTTTGGCTTTTAAAAATTTTAAATGCAGAAAAAAAATTGTAAGTCTGAGTATTGTGTCCAACTTAATTATGTTAGTTCTGCCTTTTTATTTATTACTTTAATCCAAAACAGTGGATTTGGCAACCAAACCCATGTCAGGGCTTGTCTTGCTGTTGTAACCAAAATCACCAACCTGCATGGGCAACATTTTAGGTTTTCTATGAGTCTCAGGAAAATTTGGAGGTTTTAGTTGATCAGTGAGCAAGGTTTATGCTTTGATGCTTAAATACGATCAATAACAAGAGTTTGTACTATATCCATAGAGATAATGTCACAGAGATGACCAAAAGGAGGAAAATCAGGTTGCACTGGTCAGTCAGCATTTGGCTGAGAGCTGTTGGTGTGATGCAGGTGTGGAAGAAGTTAATGACACCAGAAAATGCTGTAGGCGAGATAATTTTGGAAGAGAAAAAGACTGGTTTTGAAAGACTTCACTGAAACACTGTTTGAATTACTTTTCTGGTCATTTACATTCTGAAAAAAATAAGTTAGAATGGGTACAGAGGAAGAACAGAAAAATTATTTAAGGACTGGAAAAGTTACAAGAGCTTGGACAGTTTTGTCTCACCAAAGTTGAGAGGGGGCAAAGAGAAAGATAAGAAAAGATCTGTTTTAAAGACATCAGTAAAAATTCAAGTAAATACAAACTTGTAGTGAATCAGCTAGAACTATAGGCTGAGCAAAGCAAAAAAAATTGCTTTCATGCTTATCAGCATGAAACTGAATCAACCTTCCAGACAAAGCACCTGGGACAAGGAACTCTCGCCGTTTTAAAACAGGGTTCAATCACATTATGCAGGGATTTATAAACCTAAGAATTACTGCAGACAGAAAGCCAAGTCTATGCTACAGGTTCTTGAATTGTTGGTGCAGCAGTACAGCCAAAACAATTTCTATTAAAAAAAAAAAATTACACCTATACTGTATTAAGCCTCTGTACCAGAATTTCTTTTGTTTACCTGCCAAGAGCAAGAAAGTTCTTTCCACCTTTGACACATGGTTTGTTTTCCAAGTTTTTTTTCTCCTGGCCCAAATCCTGTGAGATTAAGTCTAGAGTGTCTTTCAGCATTCAGCTTTATTGGCCCAGAGTTGGCCCCACTCTCTGGCTGCAGCTCAAAACAGGCTGCAAGCAGCACATGCCAGCTTGCCTGCCAAAATTCAATTCCCAGGTCTAGGGGCAGCAACTCCTCTCCACTTCCCTCAGGCTAAGCCAAACCATTTTAGCACCAGCTGAGAAAAGCAAAAAGCTGAGCCAAAAAAAAAAAAGAAAAGAAAAAAAGCAGTCAACTACCTTTAACACGAGAGAAAATCTTTTGGACTTCTGGACTATTCTTGCATCATATTACGTACTACTGCTAGTAGTTAGGCTTTTACAATATCTTATTTGTCCCTGGCTCCTGTCAGTTTACCACATATGGCCTGCCTTGGTAACAGCATTATCAAGCAATTTGCCCCTGGACCGCTTACAAACACGCAAAGTAGATGCTTTCCAGACCTCCTAAATCAGACACCTGTGGTCAAACAGCCTGTGCGTGCAGGAGGCTGGCACAGGTCTTCCAAACCATTAATAGCACTTAAAAGAAATTTAATCCTGTAAAACAAATAATTGTAGATGTGGGACGTATGTTTATGTAAGTGCTCTGAAACAGCAGTTGAGCTCTTCTGAAGTTGATAGTATTTACCTCAGGCAGCAGCACTTTTCAAGCTCTGTTTGCAAACAATTGGCAGCACAGCCTATATAACGTGCTCCGAGAATTAGGTTGCTAAAACACGGTAAAACTCCCACATCAAGTTCCTAATACCCTTCCAGCTCAGCACCTAATTTTAACACCTCCCCCTTGACCAGCAGCTCTGGCCGAAAAGAAATTCCTGAGACCTTTTCTGGCTCAGGATAATACATTTGAGTACTCACCACACAGAGACCCCCTCAAGCTCCTTCCTCTCCCTTACTTCACTTTGAAAACTTCCCCTTCCCCAGGTGGTCTCCAAAACCCACCTGGGCCCAGCCAGTCCCCTGACCTCCCCTCCCAGCCCATTCCATGACCTTTCTCTGCACTTGTCCTCAGGACCCAATTGGATTCAGCTGGCGCTGATCTTCTTACCTGAGTCAACCATGTAAAGCAGGAGGGAGAATGCACTCAGCAGACTATTGTATCGTGCTATTAATAATTGGAATTGTTTTAACTGAACAAAACATGCTGCAAGATGAGTAGGCAGTAATGGTAACTATTATCCTTGGCACTATTCATGTGCAGTGACAAGGCAGCATGACCTAACTGCAGCTTTCCTGTAGTTCAGCTATTATAGATATCACAGCTGTGATTTCCAAGAATGGCCTTGGCAGTTTGGACATGCTGCTGCCAAAAATAATAAGTGAATTGTAAGTTCAGTGTCACAGCCAGCTTTAAACATTAATTCATCCTCTGATTTTGTTTACTAAGATCTAAGATCTCTGCTTTTACTTTTCTGTAATCACTGTCTTAGCTGAAAGTGAATCTTGGGGATGTATGCAGGAGGACTCCTTCTCAAAATAGGAATAGACCAAAAATGAAATCACCCTACCATGTAAATGGAGAAGTGAATTCCACATAAAAGGAGAATTAGTATGTTGATTGAAAGCAAACGGAGGGGGAAAAGAAAAAAGCAAACAGCTATGGTTTTTTCATTACAGTTTTCAAAAGTGTGATCTCCTCTAGACACACATATTGGTTTGAAAAACGTGATGAAACTCCCCAGGTGTGGGAGTTACAATATAAGCCATCAAGGAAAACCATAGATAGATAGATAGATAGATAGATAGATAGATAGATAGATAGATAGATAGATAGATAGATAGATAGATAGATAGATAGATAGATAGATAGATAGATAGACATGAATCAAAACAGAGGAAGATGATCTATTTAATCATTTACACAGGGCTGTAGTACCTTATGATTTCTCCTAAGTATCACTCACTGAAATATCAGATTAGTTTTCTCCATAGAATAGCATTTTTAGAGGCAATCATACACCAATTAGTATTAATTAAGATCATAAAAGATGAAGTATTGTATGGGAAGCAACTCTCTAGGGTGAGAAACATTAAAGCATCTGTCTGCTTAATGGGTTGAATCATGTCTAAACACTCAAGCCCACCCTGCTACCAGCATCCACACAGGCAGTCGCTTGCATCCTGCAGGTGCACTGAGCCTGGTTCTTTTCCTGCTTCCTAGAGTTTAGTAATGGTGCCTGAAACACTGAGATGCCTCTGCAAGAATCTGGACCATGTTACACAATGGGTCTCCTGTTTCCAAGTGTTGCTGATCACTTTTAACTTCAAGATTGAAAAATGTGTTCAAGCTAGGGAATCTGGGGGAAGTTGTGAGCTAGGTACATCTATTGATAGGTCCTTCAGCTCAGAAATGTTCTTTCCCCTTCCAACAGTCACATCTTGGAGATCAGGATTGTTCCTGCACAGTTGTCATCAGGGGAAAACAAAAAAAAAGGAGGAAACTGGAAAACGAAACTGGAAAATCTACAGATCATAATCGATGATAACAATAGGGAAGGAGATTAAACAGGATCTTTGGTAGGGGAATTTGAGCCACCAGCAACTCTGGAGAGAACATCCAGTAAGCAACAAAGAGCTGACAAGAAATGTCAGCCAAACCCCTCGAAGGTGACAGAGGGTGCTGATGCCCTCGGTGCCCTGGAGGGAGCCCAACTCTTCTGTGGATAGAAAGGCAGCTCAGAGACAGGAGAGCAAAGTACAGGAGAAAGGCAGTTCTCATATATACAGATACTGGAGGAATGGGGTGAGAAGATGGATCAGTTTATTTAGAGAAGATTCCAGTGTCAAACCCACTAATTTGGAAGAAGAAGATCAGCCAGCAGGCTGGACTGCATGCTGTGTGGAAAGAAATGAGGAAGATGAAAGGGGGAAAACAGTAACAAGAAGCAGCAGCAGCTAATAGAATCAATTTCTGAAAACGAGCCTAAAGAGTCAGAGATGCATGTCCCTGCCATGTAGCGGTCTAAATATGTGTAGGAGGAGAGTGGGGGTGGGAGTTCATGCAGGCAAAATCTGACATAAAATACTGACTCTGTCTATTGTCTAAAGTTGTTGAAACCCCATCCTAAAGACAGCATGCTTTTACAGAGATACTCTTTCAATAATTTCCTCACTTCAAACACTGAACAAAAGAAATTCAGGAAGAAACTTTTTTAAATCATGATGGAAGTAAACACTTATATCATTAAAAGGTGACTGTTAAAGCAGGTATCACTTGAGTTTATTTTCATTTTCTAAATTCAAGAAGCAGTGCGAAATCAGAATAGAAAATGCTAGAGAGAAAGAGCTCATTGCTAGAAGGTCATTTTAAAAAGGAGTTTCTTCAGAGATGTAAAGCCACTTCAGTATTATGTAATCCCAGTCACTCAGCAGAGTGTCAGAGACCTATTCCATTAACAGATATCCCTCCAGACTATACCAAAACCAGAAACACTGAAAACCACTTATTTATGCTTTTGTATTTTACAGCGATCACAAAGAAAAGTCTTCCCTGCTTCTAGGTGTTAGGCAACAAATTCCATCCCGTTTTGTGAGGTGATCTCTCCCGCAGATGCTGTCGTGAACCCACAGAGCAGAGTCACAAACGCTGGGCCTCATTTGCAGCCATGTAATCCTATTGCTTCCTGAGGAGAAAGCAACACGTACAGTGGAGATCAAAAACACTTAGTGGCAGAGACCCAGATCCCTAGAGACAACAAACAGGAGAATGAATGCTCTGAGTCATGAAATAGCCAAAAGGACAACTACTGAAATGAAGTAAAGCCAAAGTCTGAGGGAGTTTGGGGTTTTTGGCAACAGTGAGGAGGTTAAACAGTCAAAAGAAATCTTGTTAAACACCTGTTCCTTGTGTTTCCTGCTGTTGCATCCAAATGTTATTTAAATTGTGTTCTTTCCTTAATTAGTTTCAGGTTACAATATCATGTCACCCTCACAGTCAGTATACCCTGCTTCTCCTTTTATTCGAACCAGAAGCAACTCTGCTTTTATTGAGAGCTGTAGACTCTTGGTGTTCCAGTCCTCCACTCATATACAAATATATGCATAGACATAGATAAAGATATATAGATAGACATAGATATACCTAATACCCTGGAACGTATTTTCTTCATGATCTACAGTAGCTGATAATTTTTAACATGCTATTCCCATGTTTGTGAATGATGAGGACTAATATCTAGAAATTTTAAGACACACAATCTAAAAATATTTACTTAAAATGCTCAGAACAAAAGCACCCTCTAAAAAAACCAAACTCAGCTGTGTCCTGTCTTCTGCTAAAAAGCAAGAGCAAAAGAGGCAAAGAAGCTGCACTGATCTCAGGATGCTGAAGTTCGCCAGGTGACTTAATCAGGCTTCAGATCATCTACTCTGAACATAAAGGAAAGCTGTAGCTTTCAGTTTTTCCCTCAGTTTTTGGAAGGGCATGGGTTAAGTCAGGGTGTACCGAAAAGACAAGAAGGAGGACAGGGATGAAGAGAGAAGCCTTAGGAGATTGACTTTGGTTTTTGTCTCTTCTCTCACGTGTTCTCCCTCCCCTTCTTCCACTCATGTTTGTTCTCCTTACTCTGAGCAGTCTCCCTTGAAACGCTGTTCCTACTGTCAGCATCCAGCATTCACTCTGTTTCTACCTACTCTCTTCCCAATCTTTCTGGCATATCTGGAGCCACCTGTTCTTTTTTATCATCAACCTTTTCCTTAACCTGCCAAGCAAACATGTTAGGAGGCAAAAATAAACACAATTTTTGAATTGCCATTGCCAAGATCCTTAACTGGAATCTTTGCCTGAAATGCAGCCTTCACTAGAGTTCAGCAACATCTTCCTCATTCAAACGCATCCATATGCTAGAGGGTTTTGTCAGCAGAAGTCCTAAAGGTCCTGCACCAACCAGCAATACATCTTAGTCTTCAGATCAGCATCAGCTACAGGCATTCACTAAGCTGGCATTACAAATTATATGTTCACCTTCCAAGTCTGCCAGTGCTGGAGCCCAATAAATTCCACTTGGCTGCCCCAGCAGTGCAGAGTCTCAGTGTGCAGGGAGTCACTCTCCTGTTTCCCGTGAACCAGCCAGAGCAGCAAATGTGACTCTCCCCACCACTTCCTCCCTGCTCTACCACGATCCTCCCCTCTGATTCCCCCTCCCAAATCTGGGCCACACCAAACCTTCATCCTTGGCATCAAGGAATTTCAACTGTGTCTCCACCACTGACACAGCCTGAACATGTTCTGCCTCCGCTATTACTGTCCCCAGTACTAAACCAGGTATTAGTCACTGCAAAAACTCTCCCACAGCAGAAATCCTCTCTTCAACCAGCCCCGTGGGTCCTGTGCTAATTAGGAATAAATTTAATTCCTCAGGCTCTTGGAGCACAAATCATAAACCCAATACCAGCATTAACCACATCCACGCAGACCATGACAAGTTATGAGCCATTTGCCTCATCCCCAGCATTGCTCATCTAAACTTTTCTTCTGTGGAATCCTCCATACCCTGAGGTTATGGCTGAGCTGAGAGCTAGCAATATCCCCACTGTTCCATCACTGTGGAACCGCTGTGCCTTCTTTCCTGTGTCTGTTGCCCTTGCAAAGCAGTTTGAGAACAAGCCCAGGAGAGCAGAGGAGAATCCTGGCTCACGTCACTCCTTCCCAGGCAAAGAGCAGCCGTGGGTGCATTTTTCCAAGCCTTCCTCGTGTTCCAGTCCCCACAAGCAGATCAGACGCTGTCAGAGGCAGAGATGGCAGCAGTTGCTAGGAGCAGTCTCGGGGCAGTCACAGCCTTCACAGGAGCCACCCTGGGGACAGTGCCAGGCCTCTTTTGCATCACATGAAGTGAGACACAACAACAGCAACCATCAGCTCACACGTCTCTGTAAACACACAGCCAGGTGTTCCAGCTTTGACAGGTGCCACATTGGCTAAGAGAGGCTTCAAACAACAGGGTCTGTCTTAAAACCCTGGGATCTTTCCTGTTTCAATCTCCTTGCTTAGGAGATTTGATATTTTAAGGTTCCTATTTTCCTTCCATCTAGCCGAGCTTGCAGTTTTGCCCTAACTCTCCAGTCAGGATAATGAGACATTTGGTTAGACCTCACCACTTCTAGCTGAGATTGTACCTTGCTCCGACGTTGGAAACTATTTTAAGAGGTAGGAGAAGGGTGTTTGGGAAAGCAAAGCATTACTCATGATTGACAAGTCAGCAGTTCTGTCTTCAGAAGCCAAGGGGGAGAATATGAGCCTGAGGTTTAGGACTTGAAAATAATGAGATTAAACACTTATCTGCCTTTTCATTATACATCCACTTTTCTTAAAGATGTTCTTTCTCTGAGGGAATCTGAATATGAAACTCTGAGATGTTCTGCTCATTGCCTATGTACCTCACAGCTTTTATCTGAAATTTTGCAACATCAAGTCTTGGCTTCAATTTCTTGAACTGTCTACAAAAAATAGTGGAAAATTTATGTTGGAGTGAGCACAATAGGGTTCTCATAAAAATACAAAACAAAGTATTCTATTACTCCCCCCCCCAAAAAAATGCTCTATGGGCACTTCTATATTTTCAGTATAAAACTGATTATCTAATCTTCTTCAAAAGCATTGTGTATTTAAAATCAATAGCATTTTTCCATTTTAAAATGTTCCGATTTTGAAGACTGATCTTGCTTCTACCTGTACATTCCTGTCATTTGCAATGTAAAGGGATGTTGAGGACAATGAAAAATCTCTGTTTACTGGAAAAGACTGAAAGATCCTGTTTCAATTATGGTCACTTACAGCAGCTTTGCCTACTGCACACCTCATTCCAGCCTCTTGTCCTTCTCTGACCTCTCCTTGCTTACTCTCTGTCCTTGCCCCTGGCAGGAAGGTTGGAACTCAATGATCTTTAAGGTCCCCTCCGAGCCAAGCCATTCTAGGATTCTGCTGAATGTCTTATCCATTAGTAGGACATGGCAGGTAATGTCATGTCATTGGTATTTGTCTCCTTTGAAGAACATCTACCACTTCTTGACAGATTGTGTGGATTTTTCCATCAGGAAAGGAACAGACTTACTCACTTCTTTAAAGAAGGACTTTAACCCTTTGTTGCTACTTATAGCTTCTACAAGGCAGGTACTTAAATACTAAGAAGTTTTAGGTCCTAAAACTTTCTGACAAGCTGAAAGCACTTCTGCAGGTCTTGTAGTCAGATCAGTACCTCCTCCTCCCTCTCCCCTTATTGGTAGATGCTCAGTTTCTCAGAAGTGTTATACATGGTAAATTGATGAGCTGTATCTTGAAAATTCCCAAATTTTCTGTAATATACATCCTCTCCAGAGAACTGGCAAGCCTAAAAAGTTCAGCTGCAAATATGTCAGCCTGAACCAAAGACGCGCAGATTGAAGGCAGTGACTCACCAGCTCGCGATGGAGCAGCTTTGTGCACTCAACTTTTTCCCACATTAAACAATTCTAGGGGAAAAAGTTGTGGGTCTGGAGGCTATTTTGGGGGTTTTGCTTATGTGTAGACTTCCATTCCACATCAGCCCCTGGTTTTGTACAAAATGAAGTAAACCTAGTGAACCTTTTTCACAAAAAAAAAAAAAAAAACTTTAATCCTTAGTCTACCATCCATTTCTTCTTGGAATTTGCCAAGATAGGCTCAAGTGTGCACAGATACCTCCATCACTCCAAGAAGGAAAAAAGAAAATTCCTGTAGAGAGACTGATCTGATGTATGTGTGCATTTATTTAAGCCTGGAGAAACTGGATGAGGTGCAAGTGACCATCCTTAACATTGAAAAGTTATCTGGTTTCTGATCCACAGTGAAAGAGAGCACTGGCAAATTTCAAATCTTTCCACAGAGAATGGACAACAGATAGTGCAGCTATCTCAGCAACTGAAGCAAATGAAAAATAATGTGGTTTTACTCACAGCAAAAGTCAGGCCGTTAAGAATTTGCAGCCTGCAGTTGGAGAGGGGATGAATGAATGTTTTTGTCTGAGAATAAATAACAGCAGCAATGGTCTGTGACTTACACTGGAATACAGTAATTACCATGCTGGATCATATTTGTACCTCACCTTTAATCAAAAGCAGGCAGAACGCTAAGCTGGCCACTCTGGGCTGGAAAAGGACAAGGAAGAGAAGGGCATTTTTTACATTTGGTACCAGAAACTGAACTGTGTGGTTTCTGAGCCCTAACACATCATTTTCAAACTCAACCATACTGTGAGGTGTGGGCACTTTTAATGGATAGCAAGATATGGATTAGTACACGATTTGGCAAAAGATTTTAGAGAGCTTATCCCTGAAAATGTTTTAGAAAAATCTAGACATCTTTACCTAAATCTGTGGTCTCTCTATTTAACAATTTTTTAATCCTCAATGTGAAAGAAAGCTGGCTATTTCTCTCTCCACCATCTTTTAAAGAGAAATGCAATTACTTTTGTGCAACTTTCAGTACAAAGCCAAAATAAAGAGGGCACGGTATTTTCAAAATTCCCGTATTTCTATGGCATTAAAAATTGATTTCTTCATAAAACAAGTCCTATTTTTTCCTCATTTAATTACAAACCTTCTACAATGTTCTCAAATACATCAACAGAAAACATTCTTTGTGCAGAATGTTAGAAGTGATTTATAACTGCATATTAAAATGATGTGCTTAAGATGTAATCTCAGCCAGGCTGCCAGTGAATTTTTCCTAAACTGATCCAGCTTTTGGGTATGGCTTCAAGACTGGAGTGCTGAAACAAAATGTAATTTAGCAGAATGGAGAGCAATTCTTTGCACATCACCATTAAACACATCTGTTTCAAAAGGTACCTCTATAGAGGTATCCTTTGGAGCTGCATTCATCAGGGCCTCACAAACACCAGCCAGTTTTGAAAATACTGAGTAAAAGTTGAGATTCTTAAATTAACTTCAATTGAAATCAGCAGTGAAGGATACTATAAACATGGTCCTATTTATGTTAGTCCTACAGGCCTTCTCTGGAAGAAAAACAAAATCATCACCTTCAGTGGACCCCAGCTGTATGCATCACCATTTCTGTGTTCCACACTAGAACCCTTCCCGAAAAACTCTTGCAGCAGCAGCACCTGCATCAGGAAGAAAGGAATTAAAGAATTTCAACATGTTTCTGTGAGGCAGCGTGATGTCCAGAACCCCAGACTGTGAGAGTAAAGATGAACCAACACAAACTTGTCTGTCTCCCAGTCAGTTGCCAAGCCACTGATAAAGCTTATGGCAAGATTCCCTTTCTGTTTCCAAGAATTTTGTCTCCATTAAGCCTTGCATCACCACATTAAAAGAGAGTGACTATTTCAGGAAAGTTTGAGCCATGTGATAAATTTGCTAAAAGAATATTGCATAGGACTAAGGCGCTGCCTGCTCTAGAGACATGACCTTTTGATACGTGAGACTTTGCCCTGTGAGACAGCACATGTAGTCTACCTGATATTCCAGTCAAGAAACAACATATACATTTTTCTTAATCCCATACTTAGTCCTCTGTCTGTTAATCCCTGTCTTTTCCTCCACCAGAAGTGCTCTGACTGAGTGAATAAATGACAAGAAAACTAATCCATTTTAGCAGCACAGTTTTTGCAGAGAGATACTGGTGCACATCATAAACTTAGATGACCAAGAACCAGAAGGTTACATCGATAAGCCTGTTAATACAGCTAAAAATGTTATTTTCCTTTAATTCTGAGAAGACTGAGGCATTTCATTATTTCCTTAACTAAATCACAGATTGTTCTCCACATGACTTTGAAAAAGATATTTTTATTCCCCAAATGAGAGCCCAAAATTTGTCATGGGAGAGACAGACAGAGATGCGGAATTGTGGTTACAACTTTGTTGGCAGAGAAGGAGGTAGCATTACTGCATATTTCTTTATCTTTATTAATTAAAAAAACCCTTACTTTCTCCTTGAAAATGAAGTTCAAGCTTTCTTTTCAGTCTTAATCAAGAAATCATCCTTTTCAGTTTCCTGATCTGTCAAGGTTTGACAGACATGCCCTGAAAATTGTGACAAAACTCTGCGGTTTCCATTAGATGTCTGATGATAATTAAATTCACTCTAGTTTAGTTCTACCACTTTTTGGAACTCTTGAGTCACTTTTGATCGTGTTACAGGGCCTGAAGAATGTAGAGTTGTTTTTTAAAGCAGACAAAGGGGAATTTTCAATAAATTCTTTTTTCTACTTTTGCGACTCACGGAGGAATGATCCATGCAGAAAAGGGTAAAGCAGCTCTGACCACTTGGCATTGCGTCTTGTGTCTTATCTCCTTAGACTTCAACCTTTCCAAGAATGCTGGTGTAAAGTGTCCTTCCAAGTAGTTCACAGCCTTAGGTGGGAACTTTCAGGTTCTTTATGATATAACATTCATTTTCATGAGGAGAAGCTCTCTCAATCATGGTTAATCAATGCCTGGGAGTCTAAGTGGTTATAAATATTGTATCCATTTCTTTGATTTAGGTTTCATAATTGATTCATCCTGAAGCAAAAGAGAGGGGAATGCACGCTGACAGAATTTTGTTGTAATTCTACTCCAGTTATGTAATCCTTTAACCTTATTAGTCAAACTGGTACAGGTTTGACATTCAGTAATGGTAATATTCACGGATGGTTAGGGCTTGCTTGGGTTACCATTGCTACTTCCACGCTCCCCGGAAGCACTTGTGTGGTGTATGTGAGGATACAGTGACAGCACTCAGAAGTTTACAGTTTAATAGAAACAATACAAATTTTGTTGAGGAGAAAGAAACAATCCCACAAGTGTAATCTGGCATTTATTTTGGAGTTTAGAAGTGATTCCTCTTTGCAACTGCACCTTCCCTGGTGCTTTGTGAGCCAACTAACTTCATGCAGTCCTCATGGCAGAAATGAGTCTTTAGGAACAATGTACAATAAAGAAATCAGCCTTTCATGCTGTTTAACAACCAACAATTTTCCCTTGCCATACGATGAGTTCAGATGTGGGAGGCAGATGAACTTCCTGGAGCAGCAGAGGTAGGCACAAAGCATCCACAGCCTGAATCAAGACAGGCCAGGCAATCTCATCTTTGTGCTTCTCCTGTCCAGCCTTGCTTTAAATCCTCATCTGCAATTAGTGATTACATGTTTCTAATCCTCTTCATGCAAGCCATCAGAGGATTGCAACTTCATATAGGAAATGTCAGGGGAAGAGAAAGACAGAACAAAAATCCTTCCTTCTTACAAAAGCATTCAATACCAAAGAAGGAGAAACTGAAAATAAAAAACAGACTGCACAGGAAGTTTGCTTAGAACTAAACAACCTCAGAAAAACAACTGGGCTTTTGCCCAGCTTATAGCTGTTCCTTTTTGTGGGATTGAGATCTTGTTTGAGGGTGCAGTTTATGCCTGCAAAATTTCTTACTGAAGTAGTTGCACTTCTGAATAGGTATTATCCTCTTTAGGTAATAAAAGAAATAATGATAACAATCAGATTTGTGTCTAGAATTGAACAGTAGCTTAAAAATTGTCAACAAGAATTACTCACAAAACGAACCATCCTACATATTTAACTCTTCATTTTGCTGCCACCTTCTAAATCGCAAAGGTTTCTTTCAATTTCATGGCAATGAACACTGGAAAGGGATAATTTATTTATACACAGATTATGTCACATAATGCTTCATCCTCCGCAATATTTATCGTGCTCAGATAAATGTTGTTATTAATATTGTTATCATCATCACCACCATCATTCCTATACAGAGGAAATACATTTTGAACATATTTCTCGTTTTTTCACTTGTGGCAGGGAGTTTTTGACATTTGAGCATCAGCTTTTTCTTCTTATTTTATGCATTTGCCCTCTGGCCATTGTCAACCCCTGCAGTCAGAATAATGAATTCCTCTTTATTGCACTGTCAGTGTGCTGTCATTATTGCAGACTTCTTCTCCTCTGGAAGGCTGTTTGCTAAGTTATTTCTGAAAAGATATACCACATATGGGTTTGGGATTTATAGGACTGTACTGATCCATCATTTTCTGGAACATCCAATGCAGCCACTGTAAATTTAAAGAAACAGAGAATTCTCATCCTGCTGTGGATGTCAAGCCATTCCAGGGAGTATTATCTGCTTCTAACTCCTTGCCACTTTTGTACAGGAAACACAAACTCAGCTCATGATCATGGAGAGATTTCTGTTTGCCTTTGCAGTAAGATTGCAATTTTCTTTATGCCACCTTCACTTCCTGCTGGCTTTTGAGAAGACAAAAATCCATGCGTGATCTTGAACTTAGATCTTCTGCATGATAGGAAATGATGCTGTAAGCAGGGCTTTTAAAACAGCTGTTAGATTAATGAGAAGCTCTTTTTCTCCCATAATCATCCAAATGCAAGATACCATTTTTAAAAGTCTTATTTAACACCCTCGACACAGTAAGAAAGTCAGTTTCAATCTTCTCATGGAATTGTTGCAGATGCTATTTTTAACCACAAAAGAAAAGCTGGCCTTCCACATATCTCACAAGACTTGTCCCATTGTGTTTCACCAGACCAAAGGCCTCATAATATCAATGTCTTTGCTAGGAAAGCAGGGCTGGGATTGATAGTTCTGACTTTCAGTTACTTGGCAGACTTCAACCTGACATAATAAATATTCAGACTTGAAGCAGGACTACCCTGAGGCTGGAGAAGCAATGGAAAGAATAAATGTGCTTCAGAGATGGAAGCAGGTCCAGAACTACTTCTGCTGGACTGCCTTCCTAGAGGAAGCTGCTGCCACACAGAAACTGAGATTGCTGGGATTTTGAGCAGATGTGAAATGATTTTATATTGGGTAAAAAGAAGTTTGGTTTTTGTTCAGAAATATTAAGTCCTCATATGTACAAAACAACTCTGCTAATCTGTTAAAAGCTTGGCTTCTGCTTATTAAACAAAACAGACTTCATAGGACTTTGGGCAATTAGCCAATTTTTTTGCTTATGTGGGGATGTTCTACCATAGCAAAAATAACTCTGATTGCAAATTACCTATCAATAGTTAAAAAAATCCTTATTTCTGCAGTTTTGTAATGGCTCCCTCTCCATCCTCAGTTTATAGGAACCACTGCTCTAAACCCAGCCTCAGCTACTCATTGAACATTACCTGGGATTTCTGGATGATCTTAGAAAGTTAAAAGAAAGCACAATTCCATATGAACATTACTTGCCAGCAATGTAGGATTCATCTTGGAGATGTCTGTTCAGTTCCTGTGCTGATCCTCTAGGTCCAGTGTACTTGCATTTTAAGTAAGCTGAAAATCATAAAGTAATGATAATGAAATTATAATGATAATGATAAATGATGATGTAAAACAGCCCCATCCATACAGCTGCATCATCAACAAGGATTCCCACATCTGTCCTTCCTTCCCATCCAGACAAGGTCTTCACAAGAGTTTGCAGGCAGCTTGAAAATCTGCCTGCACAGGAGTGCCCAGCAGCACTCTAAACTAGAAAACAAGGAGTGAACAAATGATCTAAGCACCCAGGGGGCCTCCAAATCCCCTTCAGAGGTCACTCTCCCCATTCGGACAAGAATGAAGTCATTGTATGGCAGTGCCAACAATGAAATTCTTGACTTTACAAGCACATACACCTCAGAAATATTCCTTTTTGTATTAGAGGACCAGGAGAGAAAAAGGGAATGCAACTAGGAATGGTCTGAATGCAAAGAGCCAGGTGCTTGCAAACACATTGGAGATGAAGATAACAATGTGAAGACGCAGAAACTGGAAGGCAAGGAGGATGGGAAAAGGACAGGCTGCAGGGGTAAGGCATGTACAAAAAGGACCTCGAGTTTGTGGAGAAACAGAGACTTCTTATTTGTTTAGAAAAGCCAAACAAAATCCCTGAGGTGTGTCAGTGCTGCCTAGACATTCTGACACCTATAATTTCTTACCTGGGAAGGAAGGTGCAAGATCTCAAACAGGAACTAAAGCCAGCTTCCTCTGCATCCACCCCTTAAGATGGAAATCCTTTTGAGTATTTTAAGATCACCCTAAAATTATCTCAGCTCTTGTGCACTCCTGCAGTCCCGATCAGAACAGTTTTGCTACATCTGATGGAGTGTGTTGACAGAAAAGGAGGGAGACAATGGTTACACCAACAACTTCCAAACAAAACCAGACAAAAGGGCCACTCTGCCTCTACTTTGGTCAGTTCCTGATGGTCATCTGGTGGATGCTTAACAAGATACAGCAAAGCAGATCATTCTGTCCCGAGTGCTGAATATTCCCACAGCAGGTCATACTGGCCCCTCTGCCTTCTGTCCTTTCTGGCCTTGCCTAGAGAGAGAGGAATCTGAATTACAAAGGAGAGCAGGGAAAAACAGAGCACGGGCATTCATTTTGTTTTTTAAACTCTGTTATTACTGCCAGTAAGTTACATTTTGAAAGTTAATGTTCTGTACTGAGCAGGAGACTTCATTTTTAAAAAATGTCTTATGTCTACCAGTGGCATGGGTACAAAAGCATAAGAGCTTTTACTTTTCCAAGATTTTTTCAACACATGCAGCACCGATGTTGTAACCCATGATTTGCTCCCACCCTTCCTTGAGCAATAATAATACCAGGACCTCCCAAGGTTGCACCGACAACCTCAAGAAACCACATCACCTACTATCCTAGCCCAGCCCACAGAACCATAGAATCATTAAGGCTGGAAAAGAAATCCCAGATATCGAGTCCAATCTTTGACCAAGCACCACCTTGTCAACTAAACCACGGCACTAAGTGCCACATCCGGTCATTCCTCGAACACCTCCAGGGATGTTGGCCACAATGTTAAGTAGATGGTACAACAAACTGCACTGTAACCACCCTCCAAACCTGCCCCAGAATGCTCTGAGCTGTAAGAACTCATCTCATACCAAGTTACAGCCAAATGTTAATATAATACTATTCTGGATAAATTACCATGTTATTTGATAATGTGTGAAAAATTATTAGGTTTTATCCTTTTTTTTCCCCAGAAAATCAATGATAGTTCCTTATTTCTTTTGTCACTTCGTCTTCTTTTTATTCATTTTCGTCACTGACTGTTTCAAAGCTGTTCTGCTTTGAAACAAGAACTGCTTTTGTTATCTGATTTTCTACATTTTAAGCACATTAGCCATTTAAAGATTTCATATTTAAAATTAAATCTGCCTACTCTTGGTAGAATGATATATTTCTGCACTTCACAGTGCAGACTTTTCACAGTGCATATTCTTTTGCATTATGTTTCTTCTTTAGGCAGTTGCTTGCTGTGAGACACTGCTAACTGGAGAAAAAAGATATTAATGTTGTGAGAGTGCAAGAAACAATGTCTTGCAGTTCAGACACCCAATACTCTGGCATGCTTATTTCTTTAGCTTAATAACAGCAGGTTAATACTGCAAAGCGCCAAGTGCCCTGGGCTCCTACTGCAGTCGGTGGGAGTTGACAATTAGCACCTGACAGATGCACTCGGGTGCTGAAAGCATGAGGCACATTAAAACTGCTGGTTTGGCTAAACAGCCCAGGTTTCCTTCCCCCTTTCCTTTATCTGGTCGTTTATCTTCAGGAAAGTACAAGTCAGGTCTTTCGATTTCTTGAGTTCCTCAAATGGAGTCGATTTCTGGAGTGTCCAATCCTTGCTGGTCATTAGCTCATTACAAAGTATTTCTGTCGTCCCCAGCCATGCTCTTATGAGAGCTTTGAGGGGGTTGTTCCTTACACTGGCCTCTCAGCTTTTAAAGAATCATTCCCAGTTATTTGAAGAGATCCTGAAAATTACAGTTCAGGCCTTCTGAAAATTTTTTCCCTTCCTCTGAAGTAGACATCATGCACTGTCATTTGCAGAGCCTATATTATGTTTTTTTTGCTTTCTCGCAGGTTTTTGACAGTATCAAGTGTTGCTAAGGGTGATTTAACTCCTACTTCCAGTCCAATTCCCAGAGGAAGCTTTTCCAAGGTGATTCCAAACACAGGAGATGGTGAGTTGCTTTTTACCCTCACTTACACAGACTTCACACGTGTGTTTGATGTACCTGCCCTAAAGATCAAAATCATTTGGTTGGGTCTTCTATAGGGAAGAATCCTGCAAAGCAGGTTAAATAGAAAGTTTTGCTGACCTCTGCCAGAATGACCTTCCCTTAAAGTAGTACAGGAGGAGAGGAAATCTGCACTGCAAAAAGCCTCAATTAATAGAGCAGGAAAACACAGCCAGGTGAGGGTTGACCTGTGGGGTTACTGCAGACTTAATGGGGCAACCTGAGCAGGCACAGGGCAGTGGAGAGCTGCAGAGCAGCCAGGGAAAGATGTCAAAGAGGACAATCAGTTTGAGAAAAAGAGAGCAGTGGCTGACAGAAGGATGATTGAATAAAGGAACAATATCCAGCCCGGTCTGAGAAAGTCAGGCACCGCAGAAGAAGCTTAGTCTGCAGTCCTAGATCTGAGCGACCTTCTCCACAGCCTTGGACATTTAAACACTCAACATCTACTTTAACTGAGGGGGAAAAACACAATGGTGCCAATATTATGCTTCATTGCACAGATATATTTTAATGACTTAACCTTTGCAAGACATTTTGAAGATGGAAAGCCCAGCAGTGCAGAGATATTTTGTGAGAAGACTTTTCTCGATTTTTGCATTAGCCTGTGGCCATTTCATGCCACCGTGTGCTTGATTTTTTTTCTGGTTTTGCCTTGTGCAGTTTTACAAAGTGACATTTTCCATAGCCTAATTGTACATTTTTAACAACGAAATCCTTATTTCCTGTTGTCATTCAAATGCAACAGCTTAATGACAGCATTTCAGAAAACACAACCAGTTTGAATACAAAAATATTTAAAAACACAAGGGTAAAATTTCCTGCAACTGTATCAGGAGAAAAAAAATGTCATTTAATATTGAGACATCTGGATAATGAAGTAACAGGAAACAAAGTAAATCTTTAGCAGTCATGTAATTGCCTGAGCAAATGCACATGAAATATGACTGTTCATAAGTGGACCTGAAAATTGCACATGTTGAGACAGAGCAGAGTCATGTACCACTATCTGACATTCAAAGACTCTTTCTAAGGTGTGTAATCTGATTGCGTTTTTTGCTAGAGGAAGAAAAAACCCTCAAGGCTGATGTTCTCCCATGTTCAGCGCTCCTTACCCTCATCTATATCTACACAAATTCTGAGCCCCACCATCTCAGGATTGTGTCCACACTCTGAAAGATACAGCAAATTGCACTTTAAAAGTATTACAGCAAGAGGTAAAGACAAGGTTGATGCACGTGTAGTAACAGAACAAATAAAAAGTGTCACTGGGTAGCTGTAAAACAGACTAAAGTCACCCAGTTGGTTCATGGTAATGTTAATGAAACACAGATTTTAGTGAAAAATAGGTCGGAATAGGGGACACTTTCAGCCTTTACAAGCCTTTGCTGCTGCCATGAAGAATGTATATAGAAACAAAAAATTCCCAAACTTGTATGATTTCAGACTTCTAAGCTAGATTTTACCTGGGCCAGGAATTCCTCCAACTGCCATGGGTACACATAATGGAGAAAAGGAAGACGTTTATACTGTATCTGGAAAGTTCAGCAGATTCAGGTGTGGGATGCTTGGTTTGAAAGCTTCTCTTTCCTTTTATCATTTTTAAAACCTATTTTCTCTCTTCTATTTGCTGTTTTGTATGTAATAAGAAAGAAATTTTGTCTGTTCCTTAATTCTACTACAATAGCTGTGGTGACATCACAGAGAGAAATTACCTGGTAGGAGAAAATGGAAGTGAAGCATAAACAGGGCTTCTGTTTCTGGTTCTGATGGAAATGGTTTTCCTGGCTGCATGCTGGTTTCCAAAAAACAATAATAGATTGACAG
Organism: Dasyornis broadbenti; assembly: GCA_013397935.1. Classification (NCBI taxonomy): domain Eukaryota; kingdom Metazoa; phylum Chordata; class Aves; order Passeriformes; family Dasyornithidae; genus Dasyornis; species Dasyornis broadbenti. The sequence goes on along the minus strand of VZRN01005622.1, from coordinate 2,069,787 downwards.
CTTGAAGAAAACAGGTCTTGACAGCACATGTAAGTGAGCCAAACATTTTCTAACACCTTGTGCCACACAGAGCACTTTCACACCATCTGTGCTCCACCAGCGAAGGCTTCTTCTGTCCCAGGCAGAACCTTTTGTCTTTGCATTGTCACAGCAGCCCAGGGAACCAGATACCAGGTTTGTAACACCTATCTGAGGCTGGATGTGTGCAGGGTGTCAGCTCTTCCTGCAAAGCCTCTGCGTGTCCCTCACTGCCCACAGCCTGTCAGGAGCAGCAGCACAGCTCAGCAGACGGGCAGAGAAGAGTCAGATGGGTCCTGGTTTTCTTGTTTAACACTGCTTTGACTGGGTAAAAAAAAACAAATAAAGATGGGAGGGAGAGGAAGAGGGAATGCAATTGAAAGGCAAGCACGTTCCTCATTAGCACTCACTATGGAAGTCCCTTATACTCTGAGGAAGGTAAAAATATTTTAATGAGGGAAACAGCACCTTTTCAAATATTTCTTTTAAAAAAGGACTTTATAAGGACAACACATTTCTAAGATAAATATAGGTAGCACAATTTGCAACTTAAATAGAGACCAGGAGGGTAATTAGAAAGCGTAATATCTTGATTACATTAAATTGCCTTCTTTGAGCAGCTTTGGTGTTTGTCATTATTAAGTTGTATGTTTCTCAGTATTGGAAGAAAAGAAATCATTAAAACTAACGCTTACATAAGTAACATAAAGGATTATCCCTGATATCACTATCAGGCACAGGTTTTGTACCAGTAAAATCCCATATGCCTATGGCAATTTAAAAGTAACTGAGTTGCCAAAATTTTATGTGATTTCTCAGAATTAAAAAAAAAAAAGAAAGCAAGATTTCTGGAAAGAGAAAAAAGCCCCTACCATGCAGTAAGTAAGCCCTAAATGCAGTCTCTGCTTTCAGTATTGTCATCTTAGAGGCTCAATATTTTTCTCATTATCATCCCTGTTTCATGGATTTTTTTCTTACTTTAATGAATTTCTGTTCTTAGGCGCATAGCTATGTTCTTGGCTATCTTGCTTCATTATGCTGATGGAAGCAGTCTTTTAATTTAAAACATTATTATTAAAAGTAATGCATGAAAGGCTTATCTGAAGGATATATTGGGTTGGCAATAGATGCAAATCAAAATGCAACTGTCTAGGTACTCAATTATATATTTTAATGGAAGACTTTGAGTAAAGCTTAGGCAAGAAGGAGAAAACTACTTATCAGCATCTATCATTTAAATTATCAGCATTTTGGTAGACTATTCCTATATTTTATATCCCTCAATAATGCTGAGACTGAAGCTGGGTCAGTGGACAGCAGTTGGCTTGTGAAGTCTCTGTCCTTGGAATACACAGACAGCAGTATTCCAGAAGCACAAAATATTCTTGCATTTTTTTTCTCCCATGCATTAAGTACTTGAATCTTCCACCGTCTGGTAGGCTCCTTCATCTTTCATAATCCACGTGAATATTTACCACCTACTTGCCTTTGAATGGACTCCAAATGTTTTTTTCTTTGTGATCTTGGGAGGTTCTCTCTATGACCGAGGCTAAGGGTGCTCCACAAGAATGCACACTGAGTGATGCCTCCACTGGGACACACATCAGACGTTCAGCTGTCCCAGCTATATTTGGGGTTACTTTTAGGTTTCAAATTTACAGGGCTTTTCTTCTCAGTTCAATAGTACACAAGTGACTGAAGTTTACCTAAGGAGTGGTTAGAGCATCCTGCAGGCCCATGCTGCCCAAAAACTCACCACACAAGTCCTTCTGTGCACCAGCTGAGAGTATGCCAGGGAGTTTTTAACCCCTGCAGTGCTCCACGGAACTCAACTGTAGCTCTGCGGAGCTGGTGTGTCCCTCCCTGCTCAGTCTCCTGGCAGCCACCTCGATCCACAGCCTTTGCAATGCAGCAGAGGTTGCGGGGATCTCTGTAATGCTGCAATCCGGGATTGAGCATCCTCAACAAGTATAAGGTCGGAGAATAATTTAGGCACAAAGAGTCTTCTAAAAGATGAATGAAGACTCTCTGTAATTTAGTCCTTCCTGAAGGGGAATATAATGCAGATTTTAAGAGCCAGCCTATCAAGCTCACAAGCAGCAGCCCATGTAAGGAGGGCAGGTATGCTCTGAAAGAAACCTCAAGGCTTGAATTAAGTATTTTGCATCCCTGTAGAAGCACCTCCAGCAGGACAGAGACAGGAGCTTGTCATCTCACTGTGTAACAGATTCATATCTTATATACAGCTTTATTTTATTATTTTTTACTGCTGTCCATCTTTTTATTTTATAGCAGTCTGTCAGCTGAAAACTGGCTGGATATTCATACAAAAAGTCACCACACAAATATTAATGTTTCCCTGTCGTAGATGGCTCAACTTAAACAATTTCTGGACTTTGTAGGCAGCAACAATGCTGGTAGTGGTAAGTTTTGCCTCAGCACTGAACTAGAGTTCATCACAGCTTTTGAACCATGTGGTTTTATTTCTGATCTCTGTACCTGCAGTCTTTCAAGACATGCTCCAGCCTAGTCTTTTAAGAGCAGCTTAACAAGAAGTCATCACAGTAGACGAAAGTTAGGGTTTAAAATGGCAAACTGAAAAGAAGATAGGCCCTGCTTGCAGAAAGGTTTCATTCTGCCATAGTATTTGCTCCCATTAACATAGAATAATAGCTTTAGCTGGGATTTTTTGTTCAAATATTTAGGAATTTGCCTGACATTCACTCAAATCTTAGCAGCCTTAGCTACATTCAGAAGGACTGATAATTTAAAGATTGTTTTCCTTTCATACAATAGAGTTAATTCGAAGAGTTTTATCAAAATTCTTACCTGCTAAATTTGACTTTGAGGTTGTTTTAATTATACTGGAACCTTCTAACTTTTTAAAAAAGTCACTGAACTTCAATCAGAAATTCAGGACAATTGGTACAGACACTGAGGCAGAAGAAGAGGACCTACTTAATGAGATTTCCACAAGGCATCCGAAAAGCTGACCTTTGCCAAGTGCTTCTTTTATCATGTATTGCCAGAAATATGTTACTTCTTTAGGTTATGTATCTGCAGTAGAGTCTATCAGCTAAAATCATGCAAGTTGTAATTCTACTGAAGCCAGTGCACTCTGGAGAGGACAAATTTAGCTACAAATGAATAGGGTCATTTACACTTGAGATAAGGGAAAGCAAGTTACTGCTATTTCAGCAAGATACATACACTTACGATAATAGGGGGAAGAAATGCTCAAACTTTTAAACCGCGTTTCTAAAAAAGATAATAACTACAATATATTTGATAAGTTTGTGTCCTGTTGTGAACATAGTGTTGTCATCACCTAAACATGTTCAGTTGAATTAAACTAAGCTCAGTTATCGCAGATAGGCTTGGTACAGCAAAGCTCAGCAGATTCGCATTCAAAAGGCTCAGCAGATGAATGCTCAAATTTGGGATTTTAGTTAGGACCTAAGATACAGAATTAAAGGGTTTTTTCTGTTGCACTTCAACCCACCTCTGGGAAGAGACATTTCTTTCCCTTTCAAAAAAGTGGGATTCTCAGGATAATAAACACCCCGACTATGCTGTATTAGGACCAATTGAAATCTATTAGAATCTACTCCTGCTGACTGTCACAATTACAAACAATTACAAATTTCTCCAGCAGAAAATTGCCAAATATCCCTTATTGTTCTCAGTCAAAGCTTAAACACTTAGTACTGCAAATTAAGATTAGAATTCAACTGACCAAAGACAGACATCTTGAACCAAACATTCCAAGTTTCTTTGTGCAGTAATAGAGAGAAGCAGACACCCATGGAGTGCAAGGCATCTGGTGTAAATAGGCCAGCACAATCTCACCCAAGTATTTGCTTCACTCCTTTCCCATAAAGAGTGCCTAAGAGTGCCAAGAAGTACCTGTCTAGCACAGATTGCTTTTAGCTTAGGCAGACATATAAAAGGAGGTGAGATGAATTCCACCAAAAGAAGCTGAAAAACTTGGAGAATGGCAGTTTCATTTCCCTTTATATAAACCAGTGCATGAAGCTTTCTCACTTACTAGGAGTTGGTGACTTCAGGAAGAACAGTAGTTTACCAGAAACACAGGAGGGGGAGAAAAAAAAAAAAAGCTTTAATTCATAGAGTAGATTAGCATATGCTAATAGCTTTTGCAACGTCCCCAGTGCAGGGGAACAGGTAGCATGGTCTGTTCAAGAAAAACTGGTAATCTTCAGTGAGCAGCAAATTCCATGGGTTCTTCTGTGTGACAGCTGTTGTGTGCTTTAAGAGTCCTTGCTGCGGAGTTTTTGACGAGGTCTGTGCTGTTGTAAGCCTTGTCTCTCGTGGCAGCTAAGGGCTATAATCCATAAAAATCAAAGCTTGCATGTAAATCTTGTCCTGAAAGAGTGTGTTGAGTTTTATCTGAGCCTGCCTTTAGAAATTTTTCCCCTGGGGTCTTTCAGGTCCTTGAAAAGAAAGATCAATATTTCTGGAGAGAAAAATACAAGGCAGCTGATTGAAAATATTACTTACTCTAAATACAGGATTTCTTGATGTGCCTCTAACCCAGAGCAGCTTCCAAAGATTAATCTGCTAACAAATAGTTGTTCAACAAAGCAGGATGCTCTGGAATCACGCTGCTGACATGCTGGAGAGGATGGAGCACCTAAGAGACTGATGATAGCCTGGAAATGGAATGGAAATACACTGTATTGTGCTTTTCCTATGAGTAAACAAAACTTAGCACTGCCATTCTTTGGAGAATTAATTTCTCAAAAATCTATAAAGTCTGTACTAAGCCTGTACACATTGCGAGATTTTATTTTTCAGTAACTCAGATTTAATTGAGTTTCCACAAAGATGTCAAGGCCATATGACTCACCAACTCACCAGCAAGGTCAGATGTCAAGGTCATAAAAGACAGCTAGAATTTCTCAGCCAAGAAAAATATTCATAAACATTTTACATTGGCAGGACAACTTAACTTTTCTATGCTTTCCTCTGAAAAAAACAGCTGCTGGAAAATATTCTAATGTGTATTTCCTGAATGTTTCTTTCTTATTTTCCTACACTGAAAAAAAAAAAAAATAACCCAAGGCAGACTGAAATTTCAACCAGCTGGTTAAGGTTAGCTTAGAAAGTAGAGCAACAGGGCTTTGGAATGGAAATTTTGAGACAATGTTCATCAGATCTCTACCTATCCCTGCACCAAGCTGGAAAATTAGATTTAATTCTGTACTCATTCTGGGAGTTGGTATTTACTTGACCAGGCAAACAAAGCTCCAGTTCTCTCAGGTGTGTTATGAGAAAAGCATTTCCTTTATTTTGGAACAGGATTTGGTTTTAAATTATAAATACGCACACTGCTAAGCTGAACAAACACACACATTATCCCTTTAGCTGTATTTAAAAGAGTAGATAGCAGGATAGGGAAAAAAAATCGGAAATTGCCTGCTTAAATATGGTTAATATTAAGGCAAATTGCATCAGTAAGCAGTTTACATTTTGTTATTGCAGCTTACAAAAAGGCAACCCTATAACACAAAAATGCTGTGTATGACCAGGAGGAGACATTAAACCTGTATTTGAACTTCACGTCTTCAGTTATCTTGGTCATTGCCTCCATAAAATGATTCCTAGAGTTTCATAAGTAGCAGTTATTGCACTAATTAGTTACGTAAAATAAGGAAGCAGTTGAGAAATCTGCTGTGGATTCAGGCTGGTATTTAAAAGAACAGAAATGAACTATTTGGCAATAAGGCTGGTTGCCAGATGCTGCGCTGCTGCTCAGAGAGATGGATTTTGAGCTGACCTATAAGAAAAAAGGGCAAAAATCGGCAGTTTTGCTGCTCTTGCTTGCCAGCACAAAGATATTGCTGGTTTTGGTCTTTTTTTTTCCCCTATCTCCCTCACTGCTTTAAGACACACAAACATAAGCCCCAACCTTCAACACCTGCAATTTATATTTCAAAAGGATAGAACAGTTGCATGACTTGGAGGCTACAGACAAATGTCATAAATAGGCCCAGATTAGCTTAATTAATGGATGCACTGAGTAAGCTGTGAATGTATTTGAGGCACAAAAATGTGACTATGAAGGTCTGTTTAGAATTACCCTGGAGTGGTTATTTGTTCGTAATTGTGATACTGCAGTAATGCCTCAAAACCCATCTCGTACAGAACAAAAATACAATAATAAGTGGTCCATTTACCAGAGAGCTTTCAGTATGAATAGGCAAAATGAATGCTTGGGGAAAAGTGGTTTTGAAAACACTTGTGATCCTTCTTAGCCAGACAAATCGTAACAATTTAACTAAAGCCCTTCAGAAGCTGAAGTTATGCCAGGCAATTGAAGCCCGCATAGGCAGGGATTTAATAGTTTACATCTGCTGCCCATCAAATGCACCTTCAGTTGTAAACTTGCAGCCCTAAGAATGTTTCCACAGGCAGCTGTTTTATTCTGTACATAACACATGGATGTTCCTGTACCCAGCTGTCCTCAGATACCGACTCAAAGCAGGTTAACCAGTGTGGCTCACAACCCTTCTAAAACAACATAACTGTGAACAACCTCACTTTGGTCTGAAAAGCAGGCAGGCCAGCGGAGCCGTCTCTGGGACTGCAAGCTGTGTTTCCAGCTTTAAATAACATTTCCATCAAGAATGGCAGCTTTGTGCCTTCACTAGCTTCCGTCCTTGCTGGAAAGCAGAGAGGAAAAAGACAAACAAACCAAACTTTGCATGGATTTGAAGGAACCCTGTGCTCTGCACATTTTGTTTGCAAGCTCTGGAAGAGGAGAGCAAGTGAAAGGTTGGGGCTTTGGTGCCTTGCTGCTGCTGCCAGTTGTGGGTGGCTGGACTATTGTCCCTCGTGCTGCAAACATTGAGGGGTGCAGCACAGCAGAAGCACAGAGCATACTCATGCCTGTTTCAAAAAAATCAGCCTTTTAATCTGAAGAATGCTGAAAGAACATTTCCTGGTATCTTAGATACATCAGTGGGAGAAAGAGGTAGTGCAAAATTTAACAGGTTATCCTACAGAAAGGAAAGCCATAATTTTGTGGAAAATAGGGAAGTATTCATGTTCCTGAGCTTATCTTAGGACCGACCTAGGAAAAAATAAGACACGTAGAGGAAAACCTAAGGAAGTCAAACAAGAGGTACTAGTACAAACTAGAGTTTCTGTACTTTGAAGTGCTGGGCTAACTTGCCAATTCTCGTATGCCCCTCCCATTCCCCATGAGACTCACGCACAAAACGTTGTATTTAGTGACAGCTTTTATAGCTCAGTGTGGTACAAGCGCTGTTACAGCCCAGCCCTCATTTATTCTCATCTGAAGAAAGGCAGAGTTTGCAGCAGCAGCAAGTGAAACAAATCATTGTGCCAATGGAGGGAAGTGACTGAGCCCTCTGGCTCACCAGAGCCCGGAATCCATCACTAAATGGGAAGCTGCTCCTCTGTCAGAGCTGTGCGATTACAGTTGTAGGTGATTCTTTCGAGTTCCCAAGAGCCACTCCGCTCTGCATTTTCCCCATTAAGACAAGGCTGCTGAGTTCAGTCTTTCACCATCCTAAGCCACACCATTTGTTTGTTGCAGAACAAATCAATGAGGAAAAAGAAAACTTTTCAGCCTGGTTCTCCAGGGCTGGAGGAATTCTTTCAGTCAATTAACCACCTGGCAGAAGCTTTCCAGCATGCATGCAAGAATCCCACGGCACTAAACAGAGCATTGTCCCTTTTAAGTTCTTTATAATTCACTGCTATGAACCAATAATATCTTCTATGACACTACACAGGCATTTTTCAGTAAGGCCCAAAACCCATGCACTTTGTGACACCTTCTAAATACACAGGAACAGTCCTGCTCAAAACAGCTTGGGAGATCCTGAGATGGAGGTACATGCCAAGTTATCATGTTCAAACAACAGTGGTGGATCCTTGTCCATGAATTTGCAGTGATCTGTTTTCAATCTGTTTTTACTGTTGGCTGTTTGAGCATCCTGTGGCAATCAGTGCTGCAGTTTCAATAATTTCATAGCCAGGGTCTTATGCATTTGGTAGTCGGGCGTGTGTGTTGTTATTAAAAACGTGCTTGCAGGTACCTTCCCGGTTCCACTGAAATTTCTCTGTAATTTATCTTGCATAGCTAAAAGGCAAATTTGCAACTGTGGGCCTCGTAAACTGAATATGCATTATAGTGAGCTGAAAAATACAGGAGAGGCTTTTGTTTGCACAATCCATCTCTCAACAGTTCTAAATTACTTACCTTCAAATAACTTACCTTCAAATAATCACTTTGCTAGTGGAAATTAAAATTCATAAACTTTCTCCAAGTTTAGGATTCTTCTCCACTGTGATGAGCATCTGAGAACAGCCTATAGAGTTACAGCCCTGAAAATTATACATAAAATGCATATTTAAAACATTAAACAAGTCTGTCACAACTATATAAGTTTCACTTAAGGTAATTTGAATTTTGAAAACTCTTGCTTGAACTGCCCTCATAAAGACATTTTAACACTGGAAAAAAAAAAAAAAAAAAAAACCACAATGTGTTTGGCTATACTTTAGAATTAGGAAAAAAGAACTTTCTTAAGAAAGCTTTTGGAAATTTTAGGACCAGAACAGAAGACTTTCACTTACATGAATTCATTATCTGCTTCAAAACAATTTATTCAGAAGCAATGGAACAGAAACAAATTAAAATTTCCCTTTAGATTTCACTCAGGAAATACATTCTTTTATAGGTCTTTGACTCCAACCTTCTGACAGCTAAAATTAACTTTGCATTACTGAAACAGATAATGCACTGTCCTTATTCTATTCAGAGATAATACAGTAAATACTGATTAGGTTTAACACATGAGGTTTACAGCAGATACATTTCTTAATTTATATTAGTTTGTATTTGTGAATGATGTCTAGCTGTCAATTAGGCTTCACTATTTCCAATTTTTATTTAAAACCAACATGTCAGCTTTAATATTTTTTGTTGTGGGGTTTTTTTAGTGCTTCTATGTATATGCATTTATACAAATATTACTTTAAGTCACTGAAATTTAATAATAAACATTCTCTTTATCTCCTGCTGCCTGCCAGACAGCTTGCTTGTACAAAAAAAAAAAAAAAATACATCCGATTTCGGATTAAATCTGTTATGTATTTTCAGGGAATGTAATAATCTTCATACAGTAGAAGAAAAATGACTTTATAGTGCCATAAAATGTGTCCTTTTCATAGGATTTTCAAGACTGGAATATGTAGGTTAATACAATCAAATCCCAGCTACATAATGTGGCTCACAGTGATGAGAATGATGTAAAACCACTATGTGCATCATAGGTGAGGGTGGATGGTTCGGTGGATCTTTTAAGCAATCCTGTCCCTCTTCACTTTTGGGAAGACAACTTGGTCATTTGTTTTTAAGTTAACAAGTTTTTAAACCCCTGCCATGTCACACAGTCCACTTGTCCAACACCCCTGACCACCCCATTTATTCCAAAGGCTCTGACATATTTCTTAATTAAATCTTGACAGTGAAATTGTAGCTCATGAAAACAATCCATGGTGGTTTGCGAGGCAGCGTCTGTGCATATTAAGCCAGCACTTGACCAGACTGGGTTTTTTACAGTTCAGTCAGGTATGCCTTGAAAGCATTATCAGGGATAAGTGGTGGGTATTTGAATAATAAGCACTCTGTGTCTGCCTCTGGGATGAAATACAAAGCTCCTCAGGCAGTCTGCAGGGCTGTAAAGCTCAGTTTGGTATTTTGTTCTGCTGCAAGCAGCCACAGTTTACTTAGACACCGAGCTGTTTTTCTGCTCCTTCTTCCCTGGCAGCAGTGGTGCTTCATCAGCCCATGTAGCCAGAGGTGTTATTATTCCCATTCTCTTTAACTCTCCTCTCTGACCTATATTCACTCATCTGTTTGTTAGTCTTTCACTTATAAATAGACTTTAAATGTTACTGTGTGAATGCAAACTTATGTTAATAGATAACACCACCCACTCTAACTAAATAGAAATACTATTTTTCACCATCTTACAAGTTTAGAGCCATAATTAAGATAAATTTCAAGCACACTTTAAACATCTTAATCCAAATGCAGGCACATTTCAGAAGTGCTCTTATTGGTAACTTGGTGATAATTATTTTCTTCTTGCAGTTACAGAGGTGAATTTTATTCCTGAAAAATAAAGTTGCTGTTCAAAGGACAAAGTTAATATCCCCATTTCTTTGAAATCCTGGTTTTCATTTGAAACAGTCACAGTTTTGACCTTGCTTGCTCTGTGGTGCCTCCTTTACAAAACCAAATGCACCAGTCAAGCCAGTGTTCAGCAGCATGTAAGAAGCCAAAGGGATAGGAAGTGCAGTACCTCAGTTAAAAATTGTCACCAGAGGCCCATGTGCAAATTAACATGGAAGCTACTTAAGGGAAACCAGGAATTCCCATTCCAGTTTAAGATGGTCCTACAGAGGTATATGTCATTTTCTACACAGAAGAAGTAGACACTGAGAATTTAATCTTCGTTTAGGAAAAAAAAGAAAACATTAAACTTGTAGAACAGGCACCTGAAGCTACATGGGAATTATCTCTGTGCAGCACACTAGCAAAAAGAAGCCCAGCCACCAAACCAGCTGGTCTAGATGGTCTGAGGCTGCTCAGACCTGGCACCCTCTGGAGCAAACATAATTTGACAATAACTAATTTTTTGGAAAGAAATCCATGGAAAATTTCTGTATGGCCAGGATGTTCCTGAAATGCCAGGAGAAAATGTGGTAGACCAGAAAGGTTCCTGGGGGAAGTGCTGCCTGCACTGCATTGTACGCTTATCCTATAGGCATTGGGACAATTTTCTACCCTTTAGTTCTTATCATCCCTTTCTTTGTGAGAGCCAAGGAGATATAAGATAAGAGATAAGGACTGTCAGTATGAGTGTGGAATGAGCTGGAATGAGACGATTCTCTAGGAAGGCACAATTCATCACAGCAACCCGTTTCACTGTTTCATGGTCAGCACAGGAGGGGAAGTCAACAAGCCCCCAGGTTCGAGCCCCAGACCAATTTCCAGGGTGCTTGCAGAGCCAGACTTAGCACCTGCTGGGCCACTCCATTTGCCAGCTTTTTATAGTGGGAAATGCTGCAGCCAGGACTCAGGGCCAAAGCAATATTTGATTTGATCCTGTAATCAGCTCTCAGATATTCTCCCTCAGGCTGGTAGCCCTTGTGGCACCAAAACATAGTTATTATATATTATTCTTATCACATGGTTGGGTCTTTTTCAGGTAAAAGCTGAAAAGATGAAAACCCATGTCCTAGCCTAGCAGAGCAATGTTTTCACACCGTAACACTTGAATTACACAGCTGTGCTATGGCATGAGGGCATCAGAATTTGAAGATACAAAGTGTGGTTTTGGAGGGGAGCAGATGTGCTGCTGCCCTGTGTCATTATTACTGCCTTGCAGCAGGCTCAGGCGTAAAACCTCTAGGCTTTAGTGTTCAGGTTAGTCCTGTTGGAAATTGGCTTGTTCTCTAAGAGGGCAAATTTTAGTGCATGAACAGTGTGGATAATAAAACAGGAGGCAAAGAGGCAACACAGTCAGACTGCAAGGGCAGCATCTCCTCAGGAAAACGAGGGAAAGAGGGAAGAGAGCTTGAGTGAAACCATGACAGGAGAGGATTCATGAGGCAGAGCAGTTCACAATATCCCACAGCCTTTTCCAGCTCTCCTAGAGGAGAGATGGAGGTTGCTTTTACACATTGGGATCAGAATTTAGGAAAGGAACAACAGGAAGTCTAGAGAAAGTCCTCTCCCCTGCATCTCACAGCTAATGGTGGCAAAGTCAAACAGCCATCCCTCAGGTCTGTGGGTAAGACAGAATTAAATAAGACAAGTGTGAAACTCAGAGAAAGTTCTACATAGTTTAGAAATAGTATCCTGCTAGTTAAATAAAAATAATAGATATTCTTTCTGAATCAAATTAGTTTTGTCAGCTTTTTTCCAGGATTCTAAATAAGATAACAGTAAAGGTCATAAAATGATAAGTTAATATTTATACGTGTAAGTGATAGGAAGACTTTTAAGAGACACATTTTACATACAGTGCAGTCAAAATTTAAACCATAAGTTTCCTTAAATAAGTGTAACTGTAAGAGATGGTATTCAAGGAGTTTAGACAAATTATCAGACTGATATTTCTGGATGCAAAGTCATTAAAACAATCTTCAGAATGATCTCCAGATTAAAAGTGACACTGAAGGATGACTTAATTTATTCTCTGACATTGAGTAAGGTAGGTTTCTCTTGCCCAGAAATGTAAAATAAATAACTGCAAACACCCCTAGTGAAAGTTCTAAAGGAAAGACATTTAAACTGAAAATATTTCTTGTGAATCACAGTCTTTCTAACCTTGAGATAGCAATTTTTTTGCATAATTGGGGTTTACTGCAGTACCTGAAAAAGTGGTGCCATTGTAAAAGCACAAAGGTTACATAAGCTACATTTTTAGACTCATTTGGGAAGGTAATACTTTCACCCTACAGCAAGTTAGAATTGCTCATGGTGTTATTCAGTGCTGTTCACCCCTAGATTTTTCCAAAACCCAGTGAAGGCCTCTGCCCCAACCCCCATGGGCAGAGGCTTTAGGTTTTAGCAATACACTTTGTTTTCCCTCTACATCTCCTGGATATCAGTTTTTCACATCATCTTATCTCTTCTGCAAATCAGAGATGGGCTCTCAAGTCAAGCACTGGAGATTACAAGGGATAAGACCCTCACTAAAGTGACTTCAGAGAGTTCGTAGCTGATATTAGGACAGAAAGGGAGCTAAAACTCATTTCAAGGTCCAGAGGCAAGTGTCTAATCCTGAAGTCTTTGTTTTCTTTTCCCTTTCATTACCAATTCATCCTAAGGCACAAAATCAGCTTGGCAACTCTTTTTTTTTTTCTTTTTATCTTTTTTTCTTTTTTTTCTTTTTTTTTTTTTTTATCTTTCAAAGCTACAGGAAGTCAAAAATCACATTTAGACACATTTAGAGTGAAAAATATGGAGACAGATTTAGGCATCGGCACCTGAATGAATTTCATGATGATTACATTCATATCTAAGGTATGAAGTAGCAATCCTATTTCCCTTTTCTAGCAAACTCTTCTCTAGCAAACCTGGAGATTCAATAATGTCATACAGCATATTGCAATGTGACAGCAGAGTGCTGATATGTCCTATACAAGCATTTGTCGTTTTAGGTGTGGGATGGTTTTCAATATATTCAACAACACTTTAAAATATTTGCCTAAATTAGATTTTTTACCTTCTGTTGTACAAATCTAGATTCCTTTCATCCATACAGGAACATTCAAGCTAAAAGGAGCTGTTATAAACACTAACAGAAGTATTTTGTAGGAAATAGAAATCCCCATGAAAAGGAACAGGATGCAGAAGGAAGATACTACACTCTGTTGCATGTACAGTAATAGAGATGCCAGTTTGACCAGATGTTTATCATTAACTAAGGAACAGCCAGACTACTACAAATATTGTAGTGCTCCCTGTTCTATTCAGAAACGTGCACACTCAGAACTAAAATACACTCTTCATCCATGCCTTTTGACCACAACAATTAACTAGTGCTGCAGGTTACAGAACTGAAGGGATACCCCAAAAAAAAAAAAAGTTTAGAGAGTCATGTTAAAGTTCATCTTATCTTTGGAAAGCAGTATTCTGCAACCCAGATAATGCTTTTATTTTCCTGCCTTGCTTCCAATGCTTCTAACAATGTTCAGGACACAAACACATTTTGAAGAAATGGTAATCTAGAATATTATTCATGCATCACTTTTCCCTGCTCAAAGCAGCTGGGATAACTTCAGCACTTCTACATATTTCCAGGTTAGTTGCTACAAGTGACTTCATAGCTTAGACATGACAACCTGTTCTTAGATGCTGGCAGAGAGCAGGAACGATTACAAAAGCAGTTTTGGAACTGAAGGAAGCGAAGACTCAATTGTATATTTGATACCTATGGTTATTAGCTAAGTCAGAATTTAGTAAAATTACTGGATTTGGATTTTGTAGAATCACCTAAGCAAACCTACATGCTTCCTTAACTTTTTGCACAATTTACTTTTTGGTTTTTTCCTCAGTGCATTGCCATTAATCCTTGGTGTGGAACCAGCCTGTTTATTACTTATTTGATGCTTGCCATGACTTGTAGAAATGAGAAAAGTTACTACTTAAAGACACTAGGCAATGAACCTGACTTTTAAAACTATATACCCCATTTTTTTTTTAACTTAGAATATTCCTTTTTTTTTTTTTCATTTTTAACCTTCCCTTAAGGCCTATGCTGTTAATATCTCCTGAGCTGCAAGTCGTTTTCTAGAATAATGGTTCAAGCACAGACAATTGTAAAAGGTGTTCTTGATTGTGGCACAACCCTGACAACTCAGCCCTCAATCAAGAACATCTCTGGTCAAACTGGAGGAACAGCCCCTTTACAAAGAGAGAGCCATTCGTTGCCCATAGTGAATTTCAAAGCACTACACTGAGTTAGGAATAATCATCTGTATAAAGCAGGGCTTCTGCAGAGAAGGATTTAAGGGATCACAAGCTGGACATGAGTTGAAAATGCCATCCTATTGGAGAGGGGGAAAAAAAGAAAATATTGTACTGTAATACATAAAACATCACCCCAGACCACTCTGTCCATTTTTGACCACTTTAGGAGGGTCAGGGACATAGTGGAAAGCACCCAGAAAGGAACAAGGAAAAAATTCAAATAAGTAGCAAATGTGGACTAGGAAGAAATATCAGAGATCAAGTTCCTCAATCTAAATAAGAGAAGCAGGGAGGATGCACATTTGGAAGCCTAAGGGCTGGTGCAGACAGGGAGGGACCAAAACAGTTTCCATGCCCACCCAGAACCCAGCATGCCTGGCAACAAGGAAGGTTTAACTCCAAATTCTGGTTCTGTTGGGAGATGGTGCCTAGGAATTGTTTATTTCTATTGCTGGAGTGCCCTAAACAAGAGAAATGTAAATATTTGTGCCACTGGCCTGGTGAAACACTCAAGATTACTGTTCAAAACCTGTTTTCTAGCAGATTGTATTTCTGCCTTGCAGATACCATTTTCACAAAGTGAGTTTTGCCTTCACAGAAGCTTAAAATTGGGACTGACATAACTGGGTGTTTGGCTAGTGTAAATAAAAGACTTTAAGGGGTAGTAACTCCTTGCATTTTATTTCTGTCAACAGCACAGAGACTCTGGCAAAACACCAAACCCCAGACTTGTAGTCCTTGGAAGTCCAGCATTGCTCATTCCTGCAAACTCAACAAATACTCAGACCTTCACATAAGCTTTAATTTCAAAAACACTCATCAAGCATACTTACACCCTTAGTTGTGTTTTACCTACTTCATGTCTTCCTTTTGAGCCCCTCTCTAACACTTCACATTCAACTCATTGTCTGGGCACAAAACATCCTCTGCAGTTTACCAAAGCTGAGGTACCAGAAGAACGCTCATGCAGGAAGCAGGGGATGTTTGACACTCAGGGGTGGTTATTGGGTTTCAGAGAACACAATTGCACACTTGGGAGGCAGCAACTTCTTAATTACAGTCCTCTGGGGAGTGGGAGGAATCAAAGCAGTGGCATGTCTGAAAGGGACTTGACACAAGTAGCCAAAGTGGCCTAATCCCATTAGAGGAGAAAGCATTTGATCTGTGCTCCAGAAAGCACCCAGCCCTCTCCAGGCACTCTATAATTAAGTACTTAAAATTGCTCCCCTCAGTGCACTTCTCTGCTTCTGCTCTTCTATCAGCCTCATCACTGAAATCACCAGCCTGGTTTACCAGCCCTGATTTCTGCTTCCTGCCCCATGCACGCTCCAGTTCCTGTGGCTTGGGTTGCGATCATGGCTAAGGCACCAGGCTGGGGGTCAGCTCTCAGTTTCTTCATGGCCCATATCACACACACTCTGAGTTTTGGGCGTCTATCATGAGGCATGTCAGCTGAAAGCCCACGGGAATTCTGAATGCATGAAATTATCCTAGAAATGATCACTTTTAAAAAAGTTAGGGCCTGGACATTGGAAAGAACTCATGCTTGAGAACAGTGTTGAAGCACATGCTGGTTTTATTTATTTCAGAGTATCATCCGAGTTTAAAATGAACTAAAATACATTGCTGGATCAGGACATGTGACTGCCTAAAAAAGGGAATAGCCACACCACTTCTAAAGTGTGTCATTTAAAAAGGAATGCAATTATTCATTCTCCAACCAGCAGCCAACCTGCAGCTCATGGCAGTTAGGAACAAGTACTTTTTCCAGGCGTGCTTTTTCATAATTGTCCATGCATCCATTTCGTGCATTTTCCTGCTTATTGTCTAGCCCTAGTGCCAAACAAAATCATGATCTTGGAGTTGAAAGAGAAGACACTGATAAAACCCAAGCAGTGTGAAGCAGACACTTAATTTAGCTGAAGAGCAGAGGGCTGCCCAGCCCTCCAACCACCACCAATCCAGAGACCACTTTGTGAACAACTGTTTCAGGTCATTTTCCCTACAAACCCCACATTTCACAGTGGGAAATAATGTAAGAAACCTTCAGGGTTATTATCTGTAGTCCTCTTTCTGGGAATACAGCAAAATGCCAAATCCATGGAAACTAGTTACCATTAACACCACCAGAGATGTCCTCTGATGTGGGGAAACTCAGGGTGGAAGACAATGAAATTGCAAGCATTTAACATCTCTTTATATAAAATGGGTAAATTTTTAATGCTACGACCAAGAAAGGAAAAAAAATGAACAAAAGAATCTTTTTTAAAAAAAATTATAACTGGCAGAAAACGAAACATTTTCAGACACTTTCACCAATCTTGAACTTTGCCAGTAGAAAGACATACTCTACAGGGCTGGTGCCTCATTAATACAGCCACAGCGCTGCAATCCATGAAGGAAGAAATGGGGGAGGAGGACTGTGCTAATTTAGCTCCGAGTTCCACAGAAGAGAATGTCACACTCACTCCCCCTCAGCAGTGGGCTTTTCATATGGCTGCATCCAGGATGGCTGGTGGCTGAAAAGAGAAATCGCTACTGCTGAGAGAGAGCAAGTCAGTCACTCATCAGCCCAGTGCCTTTTTGCTGCTGTCCTTAACAGCAGCACACCTCTTGCCCTGTTAAAATACTGTCCCTCTCACCTAGTCCAGGTCTGGGATGGGATAGGATGTATTCACTTTGTAGGAAAAAGGACAGAATGAGGTATGTTGATTTCATGTTGTAAGGTTTTGTTGAAAAGCTCTATCAAAGTAAAAAATCTTTATGGTTTCTCAAAACCAGGTTGTGTTTAATAGCCCTTTATCCCTTATTGAATAAAGGCAGTCAAATATGTGTTTTGCGCTGAATCCTGTAGGCAATACCAGCCAGATCTCTATCACATATACTTATCCCATGTTGCTCTCTCTACTATAAGCTACAGCCTAAGATTATTCCTTTTCTATTTTCCCATCAGATAAAACAAAATGGTTGTTTTCATCTTGGGGTCTGTAAACCTTTATATGAACAACTTCTAAGGGATCCACTCAAAACAATTAAGCAAAAAACAAGCCCACCACATTACTAGTGCAGGACATTGGTTATCACATGAGGACCTGCATTTCTACTGGAAGATTTTTATTAGTCTACACATTGGCTGGTGGAAATAAAAAGTTTAAAACCACTGAAGCTAAACACACCCAACTAATATCTGCATGGTCAATTACAGAAGACAGATAACTCTTGAGAGACACTATGAAAATTAAAAGAATATGCACAGAAACATATGCATTGAGATTTTATTGTCTAAAATAAAATAAGGGGGGGGTCTGATAAAAATACAAGAAAAATTAGGGAGTATCTGATGTTAACAGGAAGGGTAACAAGGAAACCACACCATGGGTTAACTGGCTATAAGTTAATCTATTTATAAATAATGGAACCTTAACAGAAGAGACCAGGCAGGAAGGCAAGCCAACATTTTATACCAAACAATTATTAATCCACTGACAGTCTGAACATTAAGTTAAGGTTCCATAATGAGGCTAACAGTCTGTGGAGCTGCTTCAGTCATAAGACTGTTCTCAGCCTAATGGGTGCCATAACCATTAAAGATGAAACACAATATTTGGAAGGCAGAATAGATTCAAAGCAGAAGAACATCACAGCAAACAGAAAAAAAGGTCTTGTTCCATTCAGGCTTGGCACTGCACAGCAGGATGAAAAGAAAACACAATACTAGTTTCCCTGTATCTCCCACTGTTCTCATGTCTGAACACTAAAGCTGAAGACACTCAAAAGCCAACCACAGCTTAGGGAGTAAGTCTTCCATGGTTCCTTCTATAGTTAATGGATAGAGAAATCTCTTGCAAAAGAAAAAATCGGAGCAGAAACTTGCCTGTGTTTTTTTTTTATCCTCTGGGATACCAGATTAGAAGTGTCTGAGGTGACAAAAGACAGAACTTCAACACAAAGACACCTGACCATAAATTTGAGGACTGAGCAAACAAACATCATGAAGTTCAACACAGCCAAGTGCAAAGCTATGCACTCAGGGAAGAAAAACCCCAGGTACCTGCAAGGGCAGGAAACCAAATGGGCTGATACTAGCCCTGCCAAAGAGGTCCTGAGGTTACCGTGGGTGCCAGATTAATGTAAACCAACACTGCCCTCTTGTCACAAATAAGGCGAATGACCTTATTAAAATAAGCATAAATTTATTAAAATAAATCCCAGCAGATTGGGAGGTTATTGTCCCACTCCAGTCAGCACTGGTAAGGCCACACTTGCAGTACTTCAGCTACTTCTGGGATGAAGGGTGAGATCAAGATGGATGAGGAGAAAATGGAGACAGTCCAGGTGCTGAGAAGGCCAGGGCTCAGGGCACGTGGCTTGTGAGGAGAGGTTGAAGAACAGGGGTTGTTCGTTCCTCAAAGAAGGGGTGATCCATCAGACTAAAGAAGGGATGATCTAGTGCAACTATAGGGAGGTTAAAGACCACAAAGCCAAATTGGTTTTGAGAGTGGCAGGCACAATAATGAAGGATGATAACATCCACAAACATTGTATTGAGACGGTCAGGCTGCAGACCAGGAAGAACTTCCTCACTGGCAGGACAGGACAGTGCTGTTGCCCACAGAGCTTGTAGTGTCTCAGTTATTGGGGATTTTCAAAACTCCTAAATACAAACTTGTGGCCGACCTGGTCTTCAATGTCAGCAAGCCCCCACTACAAATTAGAGGCTGAATGCTGGATGAGGCAACTTCCAGCTACTCTGTCCAATCAAGACCTCTGTGATTCCATGACTCCCTACAGGAGCCTCACTATTAATGGGTTTAGGAAGACAAGCATCCCCACACAGAACAAAGCAGCGTGAATGAACCTCTCTAAACTTGCAGGAGCAAACAAAGCTTCAGATCTTTTTGGCCTTTCTATGGATTGTGTAAATTAGAAAGAAACACTCGCTGCTGTCTCTCCTATTTCACCAAACCATTATTATTACAAATAATGTTTCAAAGTAAGAATCTGCAGGATCAGCCTCACACCTTGCAATAGGAAAAAGAAAGCCTTTGAAAATAATGTGGCACAGAATACAGGTATTCATCAGCTACATTAGGAGTCTCTAGATAATAAGCAAGTAAGGTGGCAGTAAATTTCAAGGTGGTTATTGCAGGCTGGGGAACAAACCAAGCATGGGGGATGGTTAGCAGAATAGACCTAGATACCATGAGACTGGTAACTGTAGGTCTCATGTCTTTGGCAGTACTTTTTTTAAATTGTTTTCAATAGTGGAGTACAGAATTTAAATGAGATCAGATTTCAACTGGCACTGCGTGTCCACTATGGGAGGTGGAAACTGCATATTTAGTAGGAAAGCAATGAATATGTGCCCAGAATTTAAAAAAAAAAAAAAAAAAAAAGGATTGCTTGAGGTTTTTTGAAAGCGTTCTAAGGTTTATTTGGCAGAGTCCTCACAGTCCTCTCCCATATTCGTGATAGGGCTTTTTGTATTTCTGCATTTTTTGAATAACACCAGATTCAAGAATGCTGCAAAACAGAAACAGAAGGTATTTCAAGCTATTTGCCTTAGCTTAAAGCAGGAACTACAACATTTGACATCCCAAAGACAGCTTGTTAATTCAGAAAGTTTTGGAAGTTTGAGCGACTTACCCAGTATTCATTGCGTAAACATCCAAAATTGCCAAGGCTTATCTGAACAGAACTCCTCTGTGGCTAACACAACACTGACCACCCATGTCGTATGTAGAGATTGACTGAAGCATGGTGCAAACCACAGATTAAATAATAAATATCCCTCTCCTTGTATCCATGTATCTCTTGGGACTAGTGTGGTATGAAGATTTTATCAGAAAGACTGCAACAGCTTTAGAGGCAAAGAAAAGAATGAGCTACAACGGCCATTCCATACAAACACTGCTAAAGCCCATTGTTAGCATCTCCAAAATGATCAGCCCTCATTTCTGAAATTCAGAGCCCCCTTCTCCCCCAAGAATACATTCTCCAAGGGTGGATCTCAGTAGAAGTGCTCCTGTTTTTAAGCACTGCAGGGTAGAGTAGCATTTCTGAATAACCTCTCAGGAGATCACAGCAGGGTGACTCCTGCCCCATATTTCTGACCTGTACAGCTGCACAGGGTAAATGAAGTGGCAATTGGTTGCTTGCTTGATATGCTAGTATGGGCAGTAATACGGGGATAAAATTGTTCTGTACTGACCAAATTAGAAATGAGTAGCTGAATGTATTTGAATTTATGCCAGTAGACTCAGTAAGGTAGAGCAGAAACTGAGCAGTGACTTATGAGATCTGCCATCATCACCCAAGAGCTTGTTTTATAAATAATAGTTGATTGGCAGCAACTCCAAGAGTAAAAGACAGAAAGATTAATCCCCAGTTAAAGGACTTAGCAGCGTTGCTCCTTGTGGAAGAAAGGATAAATTACAAGTGACGAGGTGCCTCTGCAACACGCTATGGGGAAGCACGTGGTTGTGCAGGCTTCGGAGAAGAAAGGGCTCTGGGGTGAGAAAGGCAGCTCACACATTTTCCCTGGGACAGGCAAGTGAGGGGGCTGTTCAGCCAGAGGCACCATGCTGCACGGGAAGCAGCAGCACACAAACCCAGAAGGGCTTTCTGCTGAGCCAGCCTCAGAGTTTCTCACACTGTAACTGCAGACAGGCTCTGTAAACAGTGAACAAATGTCCACAAAATGCATATGCTGGACTTCTGCCTTACACAAGTTACCATACAGAACAACACGTACCTCTCAAAATAATTTCGTGAGGCTCATCCAGAGCTGTAGCAAAATCCTCATCTTTTATGGGGAGACCGTTGTAGGGAGATAGACCCATAAGGCCTGCTAAGAGAAGTTTCTAGTGACTATGAAGTAAGCACTTCAAAAGAAAGGTATCAGATTTCTCCATCTGTTTTTACTTAGCACACAGAAAATACATTCTTAGTTAATGCACTGAATGATCAGGAAAAAAAACTTGACTATTCTTCCAAACCCTAAGGCTGTCAGAGACAAAAATACTAATTTTGCCTTCACTAAATAAATCAGCACCTTAAATAATTCAATCAATTAACAAGACAAGCCTGTAGCTAAAGATACCACCATGAACAACAGGTAGTAAAAATTGGGAGAATTCTCTTCTATTCCCTCTGAAGGTCTCTGCTGTAAATGTCAGGTGGGAGGCATTATTGTATTATATGCAAATAGCTTTTCTCACTTAGGAAACGTGCCAATACAGATAATCAAATTCTAGCTATGACCAACCCACTCCAACACAGAGGGAAAGTCTCCCACAGCAGGATCCCTCCAGCTGTACATTTTTATACCCTGGGATGAACAACAGTGCTTTATATCCAGAGATCCTACACCTGATCTATCAGCATAACTCCTGGTGTTATTTCTGAAGGGCCTAACTGGCCTTTGTAAAATTACACGGCTGTATTTCTGCTTATCAGTGATGAACTACCAAGGACATTGCAAAGACCTAAGTCTTAATAAAGTTCTATAGTCTACCAACAGATTTACTGAGCACACAGGATCCCCAAGCTGCAGACAGGTGTTGTTTGATGATAATTTTGCAGAAATCTGGCCCCTGCACAAGAGCAGAAGCTCAGCAATAGTTTAGCAAAGCACACACAGCACGAGACCAGTACAGGATAGATAAACCACTATCAGGCCATCTACTGCCCAAGAACCCAAACAAATAATCTCAAAATTACAAAAAGTTCAGTTTTGTTCTTATTATACCCTAAGGCAGAATTCAGCGTTCACCTCACCCTGCTCCCAGCAAATCTCAGGTCAGCTCTCTTTTCCCTTCTTGTGCCTTCTCTACCTGTGCAATGAGGATGAGCCATAGACAATCTGGGCTCCAGATCTTGCAGCAGAGAGAAGATGAACCCCTACCTGGTGCTAGAAACATTTTGCATGCTGGAAGACTTGTATCTGCCAGCCTCTCATGATCCCTCTTCTACCAGAACAAGAAGAAAGAGCTGTTATGACACCAAAGGAGAAAGGAGACAATTTTCTAAGCTTTATGCCTGCTTATCATTTTAGTTTTGATGCCTTTCAGGGTTTGTCACAACTTTGCCACTGCCCTCTACAATTTTCTAGAATTGCCATAAAATGTCAAAAGTTTCTGCTATAAAAGAAGATTTCAAGGTTGAAGCCATATTCTAGAGCTAGACACTGCACCCTAGAGTTCTTCTTTAAATGCCTGCAATCACCATTGACTCAGTTTAAGGAGATGGCAAACTGGGGCTTAGAGCCATCAGCTGCAGTGGTCAAATGGCCTTTTACTCAGGGAGCTGCACTAGAAAGCAAAAAGATACAGGAGAGTTGAACATCTACCTGTCCTTTACCTTTTCTTCCAGTGCTCTGAAATGTAGCCCCTTTGGGGCTTGTCCTTTGCAAGGCAGAATGGTAAATCCATGCAGCAAGTAGCTGCACTGTGCCTTTAATGGTAAAGTACAAATAATCACTCATTATCACAAGTATCACGCATTTCATGAATATCATGAAAACATTTTATCTGTGGACTAACAGATTAACAGAGATTTCAAGCAACCTCCTGTTCTGTTACCTTCTGATATTTAGAAGTAAAGAATCGCCAGCTCATTTCTGTTAGAGCCTCCCACTCAATATTCCCTTAAATCAGGGGCCTCATAGGGACTTCTAGCCAGGGCAAAAGTATTCTTTTAAGAGAATAGATAATCCAGAAGGAGATGGAGATTTTCTTCGTGGAAACACAAAGGGAAGAAACTGTGAAGTTATTTTGTGAAAGCAGTTTGTTTCATTTGTATTGAACATGAAATTAAATGCTCCAAGCAGCACTGAAAACAGTAATTATCTTCACGTAGTATCAGTGACATTTTTCACCACAGCATGCGTGGTGTTGGGTCTTGAGCTACAGCAAAATAAAAAGCAATCAGGGGACTGGCTGAGAGGGAAAGGGGAGGTGTTGGGTTTGGTTGGTTGTTTTGTTTTTTAATAAAAATTTCAAACCCCAGCACTCATCAGGTATTTCTGAAGAGGAACTAATCTTGCTTGATGCCTTATGTTTTGACTCAAACAATTTAATTCAGAATGCTGATGCTCTTGCTGTAACCAGGCTGGTAGCAGAGCCTTCCAAACCCATCACCAAGACTTTACAGTGATACTCCATCTGATTCTCACCTGAGAATAGACAGGTGAGACAGCACCCACTCCAACTGGAGTATCAGTCTCTGTAAATTCAGATCTGGACACATCCACTTCAGGGACTGGGCCCTGCATTCTGCACAGTTTGTGGCATTCCCAGAAGAGAAATTTCTTACTGGAGGCATAGGCGGTCAGAAAACAAAATAATATTTAATGAGTTGGGAATAAGAAATCTTGCAACGTTATGTAAGTATTGTTTAGAATATTTTCAACACCAGTGACTTAGAGGCAGAGATGTAAAGGTAAGTGATTTACTTAAAATTTAAAAATCTACCAGACTTTCCAGCAAATTTAGAACACAGAAATTGGGCAACTTTTACTGCTCTTTGTCCTTCATTGCCAAGGGTTTTGGCAATGCCAGACAGAAGACTTTCTGGCAGAAGCCAGAAGACTTTCTCTTCTCTAAAAGAAAACAGCTGTGTACTTGACAAGACTTGATAGATGACCCTGCCATGATTTCTAGGAGATCACAGTGGTTTCAGTGTATCAGGCTGTCCTCAACTGACAGAAGGCCATAAATCTGCTCCAGATTTACTATCTCTCCCTCCAGGGAGGGGAGAAATCACCACAAGAAGAAAAGGTTCAAGCATATAATGGGGAAATCCATCCACGCAGGTTCAAGTTTCAATATTCAGGATAGTGTGGGAAGGGAGGGATACCTCTGGAGCTCCATCTCGTAGTACAGGCTGTGGATTGCAGAAAGAACATATTTGCAGCACCTCTCCAGCAAAATCCTTTTTATTTGCAATGGTTTGGTTCCTAAGGGCAGTGACATAAATGAGAGAGCCTCATGCTGTGGTGCACTTTCAAGAGAGGGTGCATTTATTTTGTCCATGGGTGGGTAGTACTACTGCCAGATCCACACACCCAGTGGCAAAAGTTGCATCCATTTCAAGAGAATGGAACAAAATATGTTTTTTAAAGAGAAAAAAAGGTACACACAGCATGGGTAGAATCTGTCCTGTTTCTGGCTGTGAAAGCACAGAAGTAGAAAGAAGGTGCAGGATCATTGACAATGGATTGCCATTCATCAAAGCACAAATGTTTACAAACTGAAATTAATACTTTCAAAATGCTAGCAGCATCATGTAAATTAAGCTGGAGCTCTAAGAGCCCTCAAATTTGAAGCCTCACAGTAGGCCATTTCAGGCTAGACAATGTGGTTATTTCAGGCAATTGAATCCTGCCAAGATTAACGATATTCAGCAAATCAAAGGTGGAAAAGCAAGAACAGGATCAGCACTAATGTTGGGAAAATAGGTTTGCAAAGCCTTATACAACACTGAATAAAAGCACTGCTCCAAGAACAAAGCTGTCTGTAAGTTGAATGCTGAACAAGTACATGATGCTCTTAGCAGACAGCACATATTTGTTTACAGTAGCTGCAAGAAACAAAGTATGAAACCTCAACATGACTTTAGGCTTCTGGCAGTCCAGAGTGCCAAATTAAGTTTGTCCTATAACGAACAAGATCTTGGCAAGTTCCCCAAGACACAAAGTGCTGAGCAATGGCATCCCTTCAGAGGGCATGACCCCAGCCCTCAGTCAGAGATCTGCACCTCAAATCCCCTTGGATGCAGTCAGTTTGGGACTCCCATGGCCCCCAGGTTCCCAGTACAGCATCTGCAGCCCAAGGGGTGATGCTCATTTCTGCTCAGTCAGTTCTACCACAGGGGAATCATTCGCTGTTCTCCCTGCCCCTCTAGGACTTGAGCAGGCTCTCCTTGCACCTTTGCTGCACAGTAAGAATTAATAAAGAGCAGAGCCGAGCCAGAGTGAATTGGAACCCTGCCAGCAGGACCTGTGGGAGGCACTGAGTCTGAGATAAAGGTGGTGATGCTCACCTGCTAGACCCATAGAGGCCTTGGAGCCAGTCAAGTACCAGGTTACTGTCGCTGAGCCGTCCCTTGGGTGCTGCCTTGCTGCTAAGCTCTTTCTTCCTCATCAGGTTGGCAGTGGGTATTTTGGCAATTTATAGTGTTGGGCAGACTCCATGGAAAGGAAAAGGGAACACTAAATCTCTGAACTGGACTCTCACATAGACTTAGCCTTCCCATTAATTAATAAACTAGCCTGCAGCTACCCTACCCTCAATTTTTAAGATGTGATGGGGCCAGAGAGGTCCCTTTAGACTGGAAGGGCAGCACAGAAGAAGCAAAGTTACAGTCCTCCAACTACAGTTTTTTAGTAAGCGTTCTGTAGGTTACATAACACATTCACCTGGCCAGATAAATTTTACAGCTAATTACTACTGGCATGTCTCTATGCATTCACAAATTTAAGTATCAGAAAAGGAAAGCAGCAATTCTCTTAAAAAAAAAAAACATTAAGTCAGTCTGTTTTTAAATTACTATAAAGCTGTTTAAGGATGCTGTGCCAGTCCAGAAAGCTCTGGGGGAAAAAAAAAATCAACTGGCCTTATCTTCATTTGTAACAGAGTCAAGTCTTCCATAAAGGGATTTGCTCACATAAAGTAATTTAATTTTCTTATCTTTCTCATCTCAGAATAAAAGAAACAAGCTCTTATAACCATAATGCCTGACCACCAAAGTTTTCTAAATACCATGAGCTACTAGATGTATCCATGAATTGCCTCTTTCATCTGCAAAATACTTTTAAAGCCTTCATTTTCTTACACATTGTTTCCATTGGCTGTTTGGTACTGGTCATTCTTCCTCCCCTGGGGCAGCTGAACTTCCACTGCTCTGATGAGTAACTTCTGCCCAAAGGAATTTGGTTTCAGCTGGGCTCTGAAGAACAAAGTGCTAACCAAAAAAAAAAAAAAGGTAGTAGCTGCTGTTACCTACCTGAGAACACAACTGGGATAAGGAATGTTGGCCACAAAAAGAACTAAGAAGTTTCTTTCTTGCTAACTGACCTTCCATAATACACTCACGAGCTGTATTCTTGATGGTTTGGATATCCTTCACTATTTACAGCTGAAAACTGTTTCTTACTGAGCACTTTGTTCTTATGGAGAATATTGTTTCAAACTGCCAAAATTGTCTTCTGAAACAGATCGATTTGTGTAGCTTTATAGTCTGGTAGTGTAAATCAAGGTAGTTGCAAGTTCTGGTCTATCAAAACAGTCTTAAAAGATGCAAGTTCATTTCTTTCTGGAAAACATATGGTGTTCTTTGTTTACAACAAAGCCAAACTGCAGTTACATTCACTTTGCAGAGCAAATGTAACAGCTGATGCCCAGCTCAGTCATATTCCCCTAAGTAAAAGCAAATCTTACAGCATCTGATCTATAAGGACATATTTTCCTGTACATTACTCTGAGGTATTTAAATTCATGGAAAGCTGTTTGTGACAGCTGTCAATGGCTTCCTGGAACTGGCATCCATTGTATCGAGCAGAGAAAGGCATTTCTATGGCAACTGTCTCATCACATTTCAAAAAATGGACGAACAAGAAGCATTCATCACCTTCTACACTTTCTATTTTCTCAGTAGCACCTTGTCCTTCCATTCACCCAACTCTTTAGGGCCAAGATAGGAAGAGAGCACGTTTCAGTTAAACTCTGTAGAAGTTCCTGGCTGCTTGGCCACTCGGTCATTAAAGCTCTGAAGTGATGCTGCCAAGAGATCTGTGTTATTATTCCTGCCTCTCCTACTGACCCACACCAAGGCACAGCCAGCTATAACTTTTAGTATCCCCATTTTCCTAGGACATCAGGCTGCCAAGGATGTCCAGTTTATCTCCACCAGAGGTGAACACAGCCAGTGCCACCCTGGGCTGGCTGCTACCACCAGCTGCACAGAGGGAGGAAGGCTGTGGCTCATCCCAGCACAGCTGCTGCCATGGCCCCTGCCCTGACAGATGCAGCCCAGCAGTGCCCTGGCTTTCCAGTGTAGCTCAGTTCCTCCCTTTACACCTCCCCTTCACCCTCGAGGCAGCATTAGTCACACTTTCCCTGCACTTCAGAGAGACCTGAGCCCATTCTGCAATGCCATGAGCAGGTTGCCCATTTCTGAATTACGCTTTTCCCCCAGAGGCCTCCAGAAAGGCATGACTTGTGTTTCTTCTGCTCTTCTAAATGCTTCTCTGTAAATCACCTCGTGTAACACTGAAGAAATTGCTGTATGAGAAGTGCAGTAAGACAGGCAGGAGGGGCTGGGGACAAAATACACAACAGCAGCATCCCCAGTGAGATTAGCCTTAGTGCTGCATATTTGAACCTGTACTTGCTGAGACTGCCGTGATATGAATGCAAGGCAAAGCTGCTCAAATTTCAGAGTTTCTGAGGAAAAAACGTAATGGTTATTTTTAACAAGTACTTCTCTGAAGTAGAAAGAGACCTGGAAATCTTCTCTCTTTTTTTTTTTCTCCGTTTCTTCCCAAAATGGCCACTTTAATATCCCCAGAGAGAGAAAAGTATTTAAAGCATTAAATGCTATAAAGCATTTTCCCTTTGAAAAGGACTATAAACAGCTACATCTCATTCTGCAGCTCAAACTGGCTATCATGAAAAAGACAGGCAAACAGCATGATTCAACCATTCTTACTTTCAAGGTCTTTTTTGAAAGATGCTCAAACTTTTGCCATTTTCAAGACTGAAACCTGTCAGTCACAACCCCCGCATTTCTTTATGCTTTGTTCAAAACACAAGATATGTGATTTCGTCTGTTAAGGAACTTCGGCAAATCTTTCAAAGAATGAGCAAGTTTTGCTTTATTTCACTCCTCTTTTGTTCAAGTTCTGAGTAGTATCAGTGTGCTCAGACTTAGAAACACTGCACTGACCTGCTCTGAACGTAGACATGCATTGGGATGGATTTTGTGTTTCAAAACTTGCTTCCCAGTCCTAACCACTTTACAATATCAGGGAGAGGAGACTAGAGCAAAATTGCACTAAGCAGAACCTGACAGCGCTTCCTAGGTAAAATTTCTTCCTAGCCCTAAGTAGGTTATTTGGTTTTGATATGCAGAATTGGCATTTGTATATGGCAAAAGGGCCCATGTGCATCTCATCCTGCCACTACAACACTGTGATGTGAACGCTCAATCTTCAACAAATACACTCCAGAAACAGAAAATGTGCTTGTAATCAGCTTGCTGTGTACCACATGAACTCTGTTATCAGCTTTGCATACTGTATTTGTACTTGACTTACATGGCTTACTACTGAAAATGTCATTTAAAAATAGTTGTTTTAAACATTCCCATTAGATACTTAATGGATCGCCTAAACCATTAGTCCAGCAAATTAAAAAAAAAAAAAAAAAATCATCAAGTCAGTAAAACATGCTTCCTTAAGCAAATTTCTATCCTTATTTCTCCTTAAGGATCACTTACTTTGCATATATGCACACAAAATCTTTCAAATAATCTCGCTTTCCCCAATCATTTAGCATTAGCTATATGCAAGGTTATGTTTATTGTGTCAATGAAATTGTTCATCCTTTAGTACTTCCCACAAAAATTAAAGTAATAAGTCTTGTAATTGCTGCTCTAAAAATAGCTATATATTTATCACCAAAAAAAGGCATTACTAAGAAAATTTGTAATACATTTATTGTTGTGCTGTTATTGCTTCATGCTGCAGCATTATGCTAATCAGCTTTCTTGTACAAATTATTTTTATAGGATTTGAAATAGAGGGAATAAAATAATTGTACAATTTATATTCTATTAATGAGCCAATACCATTATAGCAGAACTAACACTATTACTGCAGAAATTGTTGCTCATCTACGCGGCACTGCAGTATCCCAGATGAAATTCTAGAGGGCTGGACTGTTCTCTGAGGAAAAGAATGTCTGGAGAGGACCTTCATCATCCTGTAATTCTTAAAATCAGCAGGGAATTCACATAAAGAGTGAATTGACAAGATTATAATAATCTTTGACAAGATTTTTCTATTTTTTCTTCATATGACACGATTTACATATTTTTTCCTATATTTATGTAAATATATATATAAAATAATGACAATTAACATGGCAACCCCAATGTTGTTTGAGATCATCCAGTTAATTGTTGGCTCCTGAGGGCAGACAATTCTGGGAGCATTTTGAAGGAACTAACCAGTCTGAGGAAAGCCAAGATGGGGCTGGTGCTCAGGTACAGCAAGGTGGGCAGTGATACTGTAGAAAGTGAAACTTTCTGTTTCTGGGTGCACAAGTCTTAGAAATCTCTGCCAACCATCCTTTCTAAAAGCAAAATAACTCCTCAAACCCTCAAAGCTTTCCATATACAAAGCTGTCATTGCAAGGCAGGATCTTTAGGGTGTATGGAGCAGCAGTTTGAGGACTCTTATCAGATAGAAACATTCATTGCATTACTTGATAATGAAGAAAAGTCTTTTGCTTAGCAATATTATCAAAAGTGCTATGATGCAGGAAATACTCACGTCTGTCCTACTAAACCAATCCTTCCTACTAGCCTAGTAGTTAAAACCTTTAAATCCCAAACTCTAGGTCAAAGGAATGAGCAGAAAATTGCAGTAAATTGTCAGGCAGCACAACTGAATGAACAAGACAACACTAATCTGATGATGAGGGGGTAAAAATTTGATAAGCCTTTCAGAACAGATGTTTCTTCAACAATCTCCTGTTATGCTGGTAAAACAGTTAATGTGATTTTGAACCTGGCAAGAAACTTTAAACAACTCAATTCTCAACTTCTCCTGCAGAGAAGTTAATAATATACTTCTGGCTGAACTGAGGAGTAAACTTATGTAGGATGTTGCTTGACTTAATAAATTTTACACTGATTTAAGAAAATTAGTCCTAACTGATCTGAAACTACCAGTAAGCCAGTCTAGCAGCACACATTACCAAAAGTAACTTTCTGTAATTGTTCAGTTACAGAAAATGCTGGGAACAAACATGACTTCAAACAGATTAAGTATCAAAGTCCCTTGAAGCCCATTGCAAGCACCAGAATATTGGATCAGCTGGGTCATAAAGACAGTGCGAGACACTGTGTACCGGCTTCCCATGGCAGCATCACTCACAACTGCCAGCGTAAAATAATGGCCCAAAGGAGCTTTTCCAAGTTATTCATGGATCACTTAGAAGGAAGGACGTGAGACTTACTGGAAACGACTCCCAGTGGCGTTGGTGCGGGAAGGGTGAGGGAACCAAAATCCACATGGGGAGGACAGATCCAGCCTGCTCTCCAAGACCTTCCCAAAATGCTGTCATGGGTCCATGGGCACAGGGGAGGGAGCAGGAGGAACAGGCACTTCCTCACTGCACCTCGCCTGGCCCAGGGCAGGCTGAAATCCAGGAGCTAGGAACACCAAGCCATGGTGTCTGAGAGGACCACAGAAAAGCTGCTGGGAAGAGATTGCCCACTCCTCTCCATCCCTGCCAGCCTTTGCTTTGTCAAGGACTCACAGCACGCACTAAACTTTCAAAAGTCCCACCAGCAATGCAGGAGGCAGCAAAAGGTGATTTTTATGTGCCCAGCCCTGGCGCTGGGGACCCATCTTTGGCTCCAGCTGTCCCTTTCAGTCTATGCTGTTTCCTCACAAAACCCTACAATAACATCTGCTACCACCTCCCCTCCCACCCACCAGTGCTACTAGGAAAGATGCCTATTCCTTTTTTTTTGGAAGGGGGTTGTTTTGGGATTTTTTGTGTGCACAAGCACCCCTATATATCTATGTGTTTACAGATACTCTTTAATGTTATATGCACTTACAGTGTTTGCACACAGACACATTCTTCAAAACTACCAAGCAAATGCTTCACAATTAAAGTTCTCTGCCTTCAAATGCCAAGGTGTCCCCAGTGATCCCAAATATTCACACATCTGCTGCAATTTCCTTCGAGAGACACTTCTTTCATCCTGGAGGAAATTTATTAAAACGCTGACTTTTCATTTAGGACACTTTCTAATTAAGTACCAATCTTTAAAGCTGCTGCCTTCTAAGACTTACTGTTCTTTGCACAAGATGAGAAGGCAGTCACAATTCATTGTCTTTATAGAGACACATATTGGTTCCAAAAAATATATATATATTTAGCAGCTTGCAGTTCCATGTCCTTGAAGTTAGAAGTGCTTTTATAGTTTAATATAGGGAAATAACTGATTTTTGCTGTGCTAGACACGGGCCCTCAACACATCCCAATGTCCATGGTACGTTTTAAAAATATATAAATTCTTTGAGATTGTAATTATGTTGTTGAAGACTCATTGAAAGTTCTTTAGTTCCATAAACTGGGCCATTACACCTCACATCTTATATTTCCATATTCCGTTTGAGAAACTGATTATTGCCAATAAGATAAAATCCAAGTGGCACCATATATGATTTTCCAACTAGGAGAGGGAAAAGGAGAATTTTAATGCCAGAAGTATTACAGGAAAGCACCTATCTTATAGGTAAAGAGTTACACAGGCACTCTGAAATGAGATGAAGCCTAAGTTCTCTTGCTTTTCTGCTAAGTTGCCTTTTACAAGGGTGTAAAGACAGGTGGTGAACGCCAGTGAATCTCTCCCCAGCAGAGATCATCTGAATGTTGACACTACTACAACCATGCTCAAAAGTGTTCCTTGCATGCCCTGTTCTATTGTTCATCTTCACTGAGGAACCACTGCAGCTCTGAAATTTTCATGTCATTTCTACAACCTTCTCAGGCCACCGTGTAACACCACAATGGACATGACAAACGTTCTGCTTGGAAATCTGATCTGTCAACTTTTCTGCTACTGATATCTTGGGCAGGGTTCATCTCCTTTAGCTCTAGAAGGCCACACTGCACACTTCTAGATCTGAGTCAGTCTTCTCAGGCTCCCTTTACAGTCTGTGGGGAGAAATAAGCAGCTCCAAGGATAATTCATCTGACTCAACTGAAACAGCTACTTCAGGGTGGGAATAACTCTGCCCCAGAGATGACTGGTGCTCTGCGTAGGGTGAAAATTAAGGATTAGATGGCCGCATTTAGTCACTTAAATCTCACCATTTGTGGTTTAAAACGTTCTTCTCCCCCAGTGCTCCCAACATGGAGCCTGACACACAAGTAGTGAAATCTCACATAGTCATAAGGGGAGCCTGTACACAATAACATGCTGGAGAGTTTGCCCTCTAAGGAGCTGCTTTTCTTTTGAGAGTATAGACTCAACATTTCCCAGCAGAAGAAAATCATCAGTTTGCTCTAATTAATGTGGCTGAATATGTGTACTAAAATGGACTTCCTCCATTTTTCACCCTTATGTTCAATAATTTGACAGACTACTTCATGCTCTTAGGTGCCTATTTCAATCCAAAACACTCTCTGAATAGCACTTGTAGCTAATTGATTTGTCATAATTTACTTCCAGCTTGCTCTCTCATGCTCCAGCATGGTACTTTTTAAATTTTGAACACAGCAAAACACCCTCCTGGGAGTAAAGCCTCTCTGAGCTTCCCCATGGGGCTTTCAAGCCGCAGTTCACAGATGAAGGAGCAATAGGAAGACAAACACCACCTCCAGCCATGCTGGAGGTACATGAGGCAGCTGTCACTCCCACACACCTCCTGAGTGATTGCATTTCATCCTTTTGACCAGCACAAACAGGGGCACTCTGAAGCCTGTCCTGTTGGGATTTATAATACAGGGGGCTGCTAGGGCCATTCCTCTCCAGCTTATAAATGGCAGTTTCCCAGAGGGAACACAGAGAGGTCACTTTGGGAACTGTCTGACTTTCCCAAGTCCAGTGGCATCAGTGCAAAGACAGACCCAGCCAGGTTTTATTTTGTCCATACACTCAAGCAAGGTACCACTGTGTCAGAAAGATCCACAGCTGATGTTCGTTCTCCACTACAAGGAGCTTAGGCTAAAGACACCTTTCTCCAACAGAAAAAGCTCATGCTTTCTGTTGCTTTTAATCTGTCATGTAGCTTCTGCTAGGAAACACAAGCTCGGAGTGCAGCATGGGGGTAAAGCTCAGCCTAAGAGAGGAAGCTGACAGTGTTAAATGTGATTTAAGACAGTCTAATAACTACACAGGTTGCTCCAACTTTCCTTCCTGAACTTCATGTGTGTCAAGGATAATCTACCCCAGAACAACACTGGTGAGGCCTCCTCTGGTGCTGGGTCATCTGCCATCCTTGCCAGAAAAGTCTCTTTTCTGGTCCCACTGCTTTCAAACAATAGCTCTTGCCAACAGCACTGGAATCAAGTACATGTCACAGTTTAACTTTTGCCACTTGAAATGGAAAAGTTTCTTTTCAAGTTAAGCACCAAGTTAACTTGAGAAGGAGGAGACTATGGCCCTCTGAAGCACAGTTATTTTTAGCCATACTCTCGTCTCTGGAAAAATTAATTTTCTTACTAGAGAAAATAAGACTTGGAAAGAAATTCTACAAAAATTACTCTTCATGGATACATCTTTGAGCTACATCTTTTTATGTAAGAGTCATTCAACCTGTACCTCTGCTTTGGCTAGAAGAAAATACAACGGCCTCCTTCTGTCTTATTATCCTGAAGAACACCAAGAAGTACTTAGTCAAAGAATTTTTCCACTGGCTTTACTTAGAAGTTTACAGCTGCTGCCTAAGTTACTGGTACTCTGCTCTCTTATTCACTAATAACTAAGAAAATTACTGCAGCCGTATACAAGTCATGGTGAACATGTTGATTTGCCATGTCTGAATCCCTGCTCTTAGAAGTTTAAGGCATTTAAGATAGCTTTTCCTGGGAGGAGGAACCTTTTGGCAGGGGGATTGTGGTGGATCAATTAACAGGATCAATCAGCATGTGATTTCAGCCCACCCTGTGCATCCATCAAGGCTCCCAAGCAGTGGTGCAAAGTGCTAGCACCCTGGACTCCAGCTTGCACCTTCAAAAACCCTTCTACAGTGCCACACCTGGGTGAAACCATAATTGCTTCAAGATAAAAAACCTTATAAATGCGAAGTGCCACTGAAACCAGTATGTCATTCTTAATGGTAAGCTCCCTGTCTCAAACAGCTTTTCAGCATCCTAGACACCCATTACATTTCCATATGGCTCTCCAGGCTTAATAAATCACCCTGTGAAGTTCAAGCAAAAGCTCACAAAGTCCTCTGTAACCTTTCAGTGCATTTAGGCTGGATTCCTACCTGATGGATCAGAAGCAGTGGACCTGAAAAGCAAATCTCCTCCCCAGGAGATGCATCAGGAAGGATTTGCTGCTGGGTTCTCTGCTGCAGAACTAATGGACAGTGCTCCTTGCTCAGCCTCCTTGCAGGCTGTGCAGAGATTGGCAGAGGAAATGCGACCAGCTCGCTGCTGCCAAGGGGTACAGGTTGGGAAAGGCAGCCAGATGGGAGCATTTGGTCAAATTGCACAGAAAGATATTCTAAAAGGTCTGTGAAACAGGGGACTGAGCTCAGATTTTCTTCAAGACACTTTTGCCACTAGAGCAAAAGGAAAGTACTTATTCTGCCTCTCCTGGGGCATTAAGTCATCCAATTTTTACACTTCTCTGCAGCTAAAGCAAAAAGGCAAAATCTTGTCTTTAACTTTACTAGTGTCCGTGTTTCTAGTAGATAAGGAAGGAAATGGGAGGCCAGGAAATATTCAATTTCTCTCCCTACTCACAGACACCCTATTGCTAATATTATAAAACATCTGAAAGGTTAATAAAAAAAAAAAAACAACAGCCAATTTAAGTGCCATGTGTTGTTGGCAATCCAGATGTCCAAACACATAAAAAATGGATAATTAAAATTATATGTGTGTGAATTTTCCGTTGCCACTCATTATTAGTGTCATAATTCTGTGTACTGAAAGAAGGGCTACATCTCCTTGATAGAGAAGGTTTATTTCATTAACTCCATAGGTACAGGTAGGAAAATTGCAGTAGTGCCTAGAGGGACAGGTGCACCATTAAGCCTAAGTATTGAAAATACAGTTAAACAGACAAATACAGTTCCTGGCACACTGTTTGCAATATAGTAGATGAGGGAAATGCTATTTAACTATACTTACATCTTTTAAATAACTACCATTTTAGATACGTAAGTATAACATTTCCTAAGGTTGAGACTCATTTGATTTAAATATCTAGGCAGGATGAAATGTTCTTTAAAGGTAGGGAGGAAGTCACCTAGATGTTGAAAGACTTTCTCAAGAAACTGGTACATAAGGTTCTTTATCCAGTTTCATGGAGAATGGGAGATCTTTATGAGCTTTTCTCTGGTCATAAACAGAGCTTTCAGAAGAGCAAGCAGCTGAATCTATGACTTTTGGCTAAAGTGAATAAATATAGGCAGTATGGTTGTTGTCTTTTCAAACAACTCTCCTATATATGACTACAGCATTAGCACTAAAAAAAGCTTCTTTATAGCCAATAAATATAATTTCTAACCACACAAAACCCGGTCCAGAAGGAGGCATGTGGATTCCTCACTCCCTATCAACTGAAGAGTTAATTCTCGAGAATCTGTAGCACACATTCAGGAATAAAAACATCCTGATTGAACAGGACACAGAATTTGAACATGCCTTTAATGTCCTGATCAAATGGCAGTTGAATTTTAAATGAAAAGCAAAGACTTGAAACAGCAAGAACTGCTCAGACTGACATTTTTACTGCAGTCAGAAGAAAGTTCCTGTGCTCATCAGTCACTTGTTTTGATAGATAAATGATCCAAATAGTGCTCTCCCAGCAGTCCCAAGCAGCATTTGTGACATTCTTAAAGGCAGTTACTTTTCAGACTACCTGCTCTGAGACCACACAGATAAATACTTAATAACACAGCTTATGAAAACTTTTCAAAGCCAATTGCCTTTCCTCTGACACACCTTTTGCTGGTTTTACATAACTGCTTTTAAAGTGCAAGTGCAGTAAACATCACGCACGGTGAACTGAGAATATAAAAAGACCTATTCCCACATACATTGCAATCTATAACACCACTTTTATTAGCAACCTGCAATGCAGCCAGCAAATGCAGAGGAAGAAGCCTGAAGAAATAACTGCTGTTATTATTATTATTGTTGTTCTTATGAGCTTCTTATACAGCTGCAGTCAAAAATCCAAATACTTGTTTCAGTTTCAGACTGGAAAATAACTTTGTAGTGCCATAGAGTCAAGCAAATGAGAAGCCCCCTGCTACCAATTTCCTAAACGGATGTCTCTTCCCAACAATTATTCTGCAGACTTCTGTTAGCACAATACTGTCACTGACGCAGCCCAACTTCCTTCTCAGGCAAACTTCTCACCCACACAAAAACTCAAGAAAGCACACTCCCAGCAGTTGAAAAAAAGGTCACAAGCACCTCTTCCCTACCCTTACATGACAGCAAAATAACAGCCACAAAGACCAATTTCCTGTCATTCGAAGACAGCTCAATGTCCTCCTTCTGGATATTCTGTAACAACTATCATGGTAGTAAAAGATATTTAATGATATTAGGATGAAAAAAATGCGTTATTAAGTAACAATCAAACAGTTCTTCTCTTAAAACCTATTAGGCTTACAGACCATAAGCCTTGATCTGGCAGGTGTTCAGTCAGACATACACACAGTTTATATACAGAGACACTGAAGTCATTTACTCATCAAGGTCTCCTAATATACCATGAAGCACAATTTCCTAGCAGGCACAAAGCAACAGCAGGGGTGCCACCACCCTGCCTGGCACCAGTTGTTGGA
Source organism: Dasyornis broadbenti (assembly GCA_013397935.1). Classification (NCBI taxonomy): domain Eukaryota; kingdom Metazoa; phylum Chordata; class Aves; order Passeriformes; family Dasyornithidae; genus Dasyornis; species Dasyornis broadbenti. Next base: position 2,032,444 of record VZRN01005622.1, on the reverse strand, counting down.
CACTGCAGGGCACGTGGGATCCTGGGCATGCAGGGTGGGTGCCAAGGTGGTAAAGAGGTGCCCTGGTGCAGAAGAGAGAAACCGGTTCAGGGAGGCAGGAAGGGGCCAGCACAGTTGCTTGATTTGTATTGTCCTGCTCCAGCATCCAACATGGACCTTCCCAAAATAGCTCTGGCACCAATATCAATTTTTCCCAACCTGAATAACAACCAACAGCATTTAAACAAAATTCATCTGTTTCACAGGCCGGAGGAGGCACACTTTGACACTGTTCTCTCAATCAGGCAGAGGCAAACCACAAAGGGCAGCCGAATTCTCTGAGCTGGGCAGAGGCAGCTGCTTTTGTCCCACGTGGACACCAGCTCCACCACTCCTGCTGCAACATCCACACAAAAAATATAATTCCTTCTTGCCATCCAACTTCAGCGCTGCTCACTACAGGAAAAATAATTATCTGTTAATCATCACAGAAGTCAGAAGCCAACATAAAAGCAGCAGTTATAAAAAAAAACCCCACAACAACAACCATGTTAGGTACCCATTTATCTAAATTAAAATCTTTATCCATTTCAACATAATAAGGAGCATAAACCTACTGATCCCATTAAATACAGCTGAAAAACATCTTACAGCAATGCTTTTCATCATAACTAAAGGTTAATCTAATGATCCTGTACCATATTTGATGGTTATAAGGCATAGTCAAATTTTATTTTGGGGGGTTAGTTGTGGTGGGGTTTTGTTGTTTTCTGTTTGGTTGGGTTTTTTCTCAGGCTTGGGGGTTTTTTGCTGCTTTCTTCAGTGCTCTTCTGCACCTACTTTCCACATAATATCTTATCTCCAACTGAGATAAGAGAAACCTTCATGGTATTTAAAGGTCTGCAGCATTTTTTTCTACTACTAGCTGAAAATAATAGGGAAGCAAAGATTTCAATGCACTGGAGTGTTTTTAACTCCTACAACACTACCCCAAATCACAAATTTTCTGAAAGCTCCTATGCTGTTTGTTGTAGGGTTTTTTTCAAATTAAAATTTGAATTTGGACTTAGAATAGTTGATTAATAAATGGTTGTGTCTTTGCTGTTTTCTTCAATGCAGTGCTGCCTATTATCTAGTGAATAGAGAATATTGACAGTCAATACTGTGGTCAAACCAGGTCATACGGCAGGAACCAAAATAAAATGTGTAAGTGTATAATACAATGTTATTTCCCACAAGAATCTAAGATTTTAGGATAAAGTTTGCTGCATGGCCTAAATTAGCTCCTAATGATTTTTTTTTTTTTCATTAGGAGTGATTATCAGAAACAGAGAGAACAAAGAAACTCAAATAAATTCTTTGCAGGCAGAAAATACTGTGACTGCTTGCCTGGGTCTAAAACAATCCATTTGAATTATCAGAAAGGATAATAATCTTGCAATAGGGGTCAAGTAACAGCTGAGCCAGAAACTGCAGCTAATGGTGTTGAGACTTTTCAACACCAAATCCCAGAGTTAAGCAAGTACAAACAGATGGAGTTTTCAAATAAAAATACATATAATTTCTTGAGATGTTGGATACCACATTCATTTTTCCTGTTCCAACAGCTGGTGATCCAGCTGTTTCTCTTCGGTCTTATTTGAAGCCTTAGATGCTCAGGTCAACTGGTTAGAGAGAGCATCCTCTTAAGGCATGCATATATAACCACCTTTATCTTTCTAAGAAAGCCTCTAAATATTGGGACTAGGAGGGGGAATGTTTGATATATGTGAACTAGTTACATCCTAAAGATCGTGAATCAAGAAACAAAGAGGAAAAGGAATCACAGAATATAAGGTCAGCATTTAGAGCCAAAAATGGGAAAAATCGAAATGAGAAATGCCCAAGGGACTGTACAGAAGTGGGCGCTTGCCTGAATCTGTTCATTGCTCCTTTCCAGAAGAGTTAACATTGTAACATTCTTCAGCTTCAAAGAGCAAAGAAGCATTTTGAACGCTAAGGAAAAGTAGTTTTCAATTATGACTTCTTAAAATAGAAAATACAGAAACGATGGGGGAAAATGTGATACAATATATACAAGTGTACCTACACAAGGGCAAACAAAGTGAGAACCTGTACTACAGTTCTCACTGCTTGTCAACAGTACATTGATGTTAAAATGTTAAAAGCCTTTTTCCATAAATTTCAGTAGCTTCAAAGGTTAAAATTGAAAAAGCATCTTTGAGCAGACAGCTTTGAAGTTATAATTTGGTCTTTTCCAATCTCCTAGTAGAAAAAATAGTTTCTCATGCTATAGTCCACAGGGAAATCCTCCAGCTTCCCAATGTGACAGTTGGGCTGTAAGCGATCCAGGGAAAGGAATTCAGCATTTCCAACAGTGCTAAGCACAATGTTGCTCCCATACATAAAAAATGAGCCAGATCATGCAGAAGCAAGGGCTCACCTTTGATTCTTCCAGGCCTCTTCCAGTCTCTGAAGATCAGCACTTTAACCGTTTGCTCTGTCCTTTACTCTTGCTTTTTACCATGTTATTATGTGAAAGCACATCTTACAATCTTGATCTCTCTCAGAAATGACAGGGGCCAGAGAAAGCCTACAATTGCTGAGAATCCACTGGAGGATTTCTGAACTCTCCTGCAGCAGTTCAGAGCACTGATGTGCCTCGTGTGGATTTGGGCAATTAGACACAGTCTGTTTAATGCTTCTCTTCACCACCAATCTAATGTTACATGTTTTCATGTGCAAGAACTGTCAAACAGCTTCTTTTAAATAGCCATTGTGAAATATACTGAAATATATTGCAAGCGTGCACCAGGATTACAAAGAAACCTTTTTATCATATAAAAACACAAACTTCAGTTTCTCAGCATACAACTTTAGGAGAAATCAGCTGCCAGAATTATTCCCTCTTTATGTTATGAGTATAATCTAAATCTAAAAGCTGGATTTGCCTCTTTTGAAACTGCTGAGGTTTTTCTTACTCAGGAAACTAAGAGCTGAAGTGTTGCCTACAAGAATCCCTAAAGTTGTACCTAAACTTCTCTACAGTGCTGAAGGCTTTCATAATCACATAGTTATGTTTTAAGAGATCTTAGAAAGCCAACATCGACAGATTCTTTAAGAGGGGGAAAAAAAAAAAAAAAAAAAAATCAACAACAGTAGAAAAAAAAACAACTTCAAAATTTTGTTTGGAAATAGTTCCTTAGACTATCATTCAAGATTCTTTAGCTGCTTTATCAATGAGAAGTTTTGGGGATCAACTAAAGTTGGCCAATCTTCTTAGACAATGATTATCTGTACTGAATTCCTGGGACAGCTATAAGGCTGGTTTTCATAACTAATTCTGAATCATCTGTTTAAATTTTAAGAAGCCCTTCACAGTCATCTGTGCTGTATGCCAAATGTCACAACTACATCTGAATTATGCAAAGAAAAAAGTTGTGTGTGACAGTCTGTTATTTTCCTATCAGAAATGAAAATGAGTTCACAAAGCATTAGAGAGCTTAAGACCTGATTTAGTAATCACAGCATCTACAACAAGAGACCTGGCAGATCCAGGAAACCTCCTCAGGAAGATAAATCCTTGTTTCTGTGATTGGACACTTTTTACACTGCCCTGCTGCTACAAGATTTCTGGAAAGTGTTGTACCCCTAAAAAGATACCCAAGGCTGAATGTTTCCAGGAATTATTCAGCAAGCTGTGATGGCAGCTGACCAGAGAGACAATCATTTGCTGCTAAAATAAGATCTTGGGAGATTTTGCTGGGCTCCCTGTCCTGACCACACACCAGTCATTTCCAGACCAGCTGCCAGTCTGGGCTGGTGGCAGCTGCTCCAGTTTGCCTTCCTCTCATCCTCACTGCTGCAGACACTCACTGAGCCGAGGAAACCTGCCAGAAATCTCAGAAATCCCACATGCTGACTTCCACCACATTGATGCATCTTGACGCATCTCAGTTCCTCAAAGAAATTGCTGTATTTGTATCATTTCAGTGCAATTCAGCAGCAGTGTGGGATACAAACACATGCAAATACTAAGCAGGGGGTACTCCATCATCACTCCTTCCCAGGCATTCCACTTTCCCAAGTGCTCCTCACAACTTTTCCACATGATGTACTCTCCCCTATCTCCACAGCTCTCCACACCACGCACTTGATTTCATGCCGGATGTCCTGGAACTTATTCTGCCTAATACTGGTGCTTTTAAAGAGAATCACATGGCAGTGCAATAAGAAACTGAAGTAAAGAGAGAGGAAGAGCTCAAGAGCTGCTGAGTAGTTATAAACCATGAATAGGAGGAAAGCTAAAGCCCAATCTGCACTAGAGAAGTTTTGCCAGCATAGCTGCATCTCGGATCTCAAGACACAGATGGTTTAAACAGGCCTGGAACAAATGGGGCTTCTGCCATTAGCATTTATGCCAATTCACCAAGTGAACATAATTTTTCTGGCTAAAATATTCATTTGTGTCAATGCTAGGATTTAAATCCCTAAAAAAATAATTCAAACAAAACAAAGGGCGAAAAAAAAACAACAAAAACTCCACACAACTGGAAAAGCACATGAAAGTAGCAAATGAGGACTTCTTAGTTATCCTGTGGTGCTCATGGAAAGTCTGATCAGTTCCCTGCCCACATTAATGCTCTGCCTCCATGCAGGGGAAAGCAGATACAAGAATAGTTCTCTGTATTGCTTTACCAGCATTGTGACACCCCATGCAGAGTACAGCAAAAATCACATCCTGTTTACTACAGACCTAAGTTCAGAGGCACAGAATCTGAATTTTGGAAAGATAGCCCCCAACCTAAGCGCACAAGTCATCACGGCAAGGGAGCCTAGCATCCTCTGACAGAAAAGTCATGTCTGAAAGAAGAAAACAAACATTTCTCCACAACAACATCCTTTCCCATGGATGCATCACTTTGAGAAAGCTCTCCACAAATTCTTCCTGCTTTTCTGGCAGCATGTAGACTCTTTCTTCTTGGGAAAGATGTCTTTCCCAAGGAGACAGGGCAAAAAAAACCCCATTTTGATTTCTACTTCCTCTAAAAGGTTGATGCTCTTGATTTCCCTCCCTATTCCAAAACCATCAGCTTTAAGGAGTGCTTTGTTTGTTTTGCTTGAAGTACTTCTTGGCCAGGGCTACAGCACATCATTCAGGGGAAGTAGCCTGAATTGTCTCAGTTAGTCCTGATAAAGGAAATGTTAGAGAAGTGCTGTTTAGGGTTTACATCTGATAGCATTATCCCATGCCATATGGATAATAAGATCCAGGGAAAGACCTTCAGTCTCCAAGATGATCAGGTGAGGACAAAGACAAATGACACGGTGAAATGAAGCACAGAGAAAGATACTATTAAGATAAATACTATCTAAACTAGCATCAGTCTCCAAAATTTAGAGATGAGATTAAAGATTAATTTTGCCATCTCCCCAAATTGTCAGAGCCACAGATTTGTGCTGTTCTAGTGTCACACAAAATCCCTGCTGCAGCGGAGAAGCACAGTGATGGGTCGCCTTCACTCCTCTTCCACCAAACTCTTCTGAGACCAATTCTCCCTCAAAGCTGTCCTGGTGATCACACAGCAGAAAAATAATTCCCCAACTGTTGGACCAGGGTATAATTTGAAAATTATGTTTTCTTATAATATAAATTGAAATAGAGATCTTTTCCAAGCACACATTTGAAAATATTGATTGTTTTGTTTCTGAACCTCCTTCTTGTAAAAGAGTCTCAGATGTAGGCCTGTCAGTGAGGGAGGTTTGGGACCTACAGCTGCGCACACAAGTGTTTTCAGAGGGCTGTCAAAGAACACATGGCCCCAAAGCATAAGGATGAGTGGGAAGTGGGAAAAACAAGGCTGCATTTTATGACTGTTCAACCAAACTAAAACTGCGTCTCAACCTCCTTGCTCCAGCACTGCTTTGTGATTCCTATGGGTTCCAAGCCCTTACCTGAAAAGGCAGCGTTTTGGAACAAAAGCAAAGCGATTCTGCATTTTCAGCCCCCTGTACAAATTTAGTTGATAACAATGAAAACAAGCCACTCCTGCATAGTAAGAAACTAGTTGTAGTTAAGAAATTAGATTAAAAATGGGCAATTAGTCACTTCTTTAATTGACTGCCAATCAAAAAAAAAAAAAAAAACCTTCAAATAAAAGCAAACAGGAGCCTTGCTTTTCCTTCAAGAGGACTAAAGTAATAATTTTAAACAGCTTCTCCTAATACAGAAAATTTCTGGTTGAATGGAACATTTCAGGCACATTAGATCCAAACTAAACAAAGGATGGATGCTGAAGAGTAGGAATAGGAAGTGAGTGGCCCACTTATGTTACGAAGGGTTGAAGTTCACATCCCAACCACAAGTGCAAGGGATGTGTGTCTCTAAGGACAGACTGTTGAGCACATGGTTACATGGGATTTTGTCTATTTATATAGAATACTTGCCATCATGAATGTGCCATCCTGCTCAGTGTGGAGCTCACACTGGGGGATGGGATGCCCAGACACTATTTCTTACAGACATTTATTTATTTAAATAGCTATGAACATCAGCAGCAAAAGAGATAGCGGGAATCAGGACCTGATCCTCTGGGGATCTTCCACAACAAATACAACAGACAACTAGCCAGACCACTGTGCTGAGAGGTCTGGACTTGGGATTCAGGCCAGCCACAAATAAGAGAGGAAACCAAATCCCTTCATCTAATGAATTATAGAAACAGATCACTGTCATCTCTTCTGGAAAATTAAGAATAGAGGAATTAAATTTTCCCTTTCTCCAGCCAAAAATGATCAAATCCTAACAGGTTCACTCTGTGACCACCCAAGAACTGAAGCTGAATTTGGGAGTCATGTGTTACATAAGCAAGTCCATCATCTTGTGTTCTTGCCACTCCTCCTTCCCCCTCTCCC
>VZRN01005622.1:2001559-2025490 GCA_013397935.1 Dasyornis broadbenti | reverse complement strand
ACCCCTCAGCTAGATTAAAACAGATGGCAGAGGGACATGAAATAAAGAGCAAACACAGGCGAGTGACTAATTTTCCAAAAGGAGACAGAAAGCCAAACCCTTAACTTCAACGTTAGAGGCAGCAAGGAATGCATAATTACCCTCTGAACATCCCATTCTTCCACCAAAGCAAATGCAGTGGTTGCTACAGATATGATGACAACAAGCAGGGCAGGGATCCTCCAGGCAGTCCAAGAGACACAAGGAGAGAACAAGGCAAAGGAATCACAAGTTAACCCCTCCTATGCAGCTACACTGCTCCCCAGAAAGGTTTGGCTGAGCACTCTGCTCATGGTCATCCCAGCTGAGCTTAAAGCCAGCTCAAGTGGCACCTCCCAGGACCTGCAGTGACACCTTTGAAATGCCTGAGGCAAGGAGGAGCTGCCCTGCTGTGACAGAGGTGTGGGAATCTCTCTTCTGTGGGGTTATCATGTTTGGGTTTGAAGGGTCTGGTATTTTGCAGAACATGGAGCAGCTGGCAATGCTCATGAAGTAAAGAAGCAAGGACCAAAGCCTCGGGGAGAGAGATGCGTCAAAGGAGTCACAGCACGCTGCAGTTTGTACAGTAGGAAACACGAAGGTGAGATAATTCCACCAGGGAGATGAGGACAGAGCTATTTCAGTGCTTCCCTTTTACCAGAGAGCACTGCCTTCATTCCAGTCCTGCTGGGGTCGATGTTTGCATCTCTCATCAGCATCAAGTGGCAGAGGGCAAGTTGCCCTTCCCTGGCAGCTCGAGGAAGGCTTCAGACTTTGCATTTCAGTGGATGCACTACCTACCTCTGCTGGTTTTGCTCCAGGAGCAATGACATGACAGTACAGTCATTCGGGGTGGTAATTTTCAGGGCTAAGTCTATCAGGCTTTGTAATTTTAGCCATTTGCGATTATTTCTGCTGGCTGAAAGAATTTAAAGAGACATCCAGAAAATTAAAGCAAGCATAATCTTTGTTGTGCCTGACACAAAGCATACTGCAGCACATAATTTTGCCAACAGAAGGACTTTTAAGACTGTAACACAGCTAAGAAAAGCTCCAAATCCAGGTTCACGCCACAGAAATGGACTTTTCTTTGTCATTCTGTTAAGAAATCAGAGTGCCTGTGCTCAGACCTGGAGGCACCTATTACCCAGGACTCAGATTTTGTTTCCTTCCTGTGTTATACTGGTACTCAGAGTATGCTGCAAAGCCTATTTACTTGCCCATGCTTCTCCTGAGACGTGCTTGGGAGACAGAATTCCACATTATCTTTAGTTGATATTAGTTCAATTGATTTATCTGTAATTTTGCAGTTATTTATCGTCTGTGTTTCTAGGTCTGTTGTGACCTTTTACAAGTGGAAATTATAAATAACTCCAGTTTGTGGAGACTCATACAGTAAAACCTAAACAGCTTTTAAGATATTCCTCCATTTGCCAACACATTGCAGGTCCAGAATGTGCTCAGTCCCATGGACTGAGACAATATCACCCAAACAGGGAATCCAAAGCATTACTTCAGCATGCGTACACAAATGCTTGCTGGTGTATTAAGATCCAGAAATAACTCTACTTCTTAATTAAGCTGCAGATATGGGGGAAAAAAGAGGGAAAAAAATGGTTTTAAGCATGCAGAAATGCAGACTGGGTAAGGAGAGTTAGCAACCTTGTAATTTCTGCTTTGCACTTCAATCTGCTGACAGACAACTACTTTGCATTCCAGGAAAGGCAGGTTTGCTGCAGCAGCCTTCAGCTGGCAAGTAACTTCTCTTACAAACCTTCCCAGCCTTGTCCCAGGGATGCACTGTGGCTTTAAGAGCCTTAGCAAGAGTTATTGGGAGGGAAGGATTTAAGGACAGGACATTAAGAATGAAGTGAAAGTGTCCCTCTACCCTTGCTCCTCTGTTGAGACGCCAGGGTTTAAGCTCAACAAAGTACATGTCCCCTATCAGATCCAAGCACAAACTCAACCTTCTTAAATGAATTGTTTTAATCCAAAGGAGCAATATTTTCCTCTACTCACATTTAATACGATAGATCAATCTAATTATCATTAGTACACCACTTGGTTAAGTATCTAAAGACACACAGTCACACTAGGAAGGATTTTTACAAGCTCATAAAGCCTCATAAAAATTTTTAGATTCCAAGCAATGCTGGTACTTATAACTACTTTACCCTTCTATGGTTATTTTAGCCTTACCTTCTGTGAGGATCTGGCTGGTCTATACAGATACGGGTGATAAAAACAGCATAGCTGGAAACAAGTGTAGTCTTCCCTTTCATCAGGAAAAGCAGCTCGTAAGATCAGTTTCCACAGAACAAGAAAGCTGGGCCTGTCCAACTGGCTTGCAGCTCAGGGTGGCCAACAGAGCAAAGGACTCCTGCTGGAAAGTGAAATGTTTCATTCCAAAGCTAGCTAAAGCCTGGTGGAAGGTGGAAAAGCAGGAGCTTTCTCTGCCCCTGGCACAACCTTGTGTTTACTTGAAGCACAAAGGCTGCTATTGCTGCCTGTGGCAGTTTAAATACCCTACGTGCAATCACTGCTCATTTTGCTGTCTAATTACTGTTACTGTTTTTTAATTAAGACACATTTTGCTAATGAACCCACATGGAAAAAAAAGCAAACACCTTCTCTCACCCCTCCCAGTACACTCAGAAAACCTGTATTCAAAAGCGGTACTTAAACCCTAATCAGCAAGTTTTCTTCCTGCCAATGCTTAAACCAATATTTAAAAAAAGAAACAGGCCCAAAAATCAAGAGCTGCACATTTGTAGCACTTCAGTCTACATTCAGAACCCCAAAGAGCAGACTGAGATGCTCTTCCCAAAGGCATTCCCAGCCACATTTCTCCAGCAATAGGCATTGCTCATTATTTTCCAGGTTTACTCAAAGGCAGAGTAGTACTGTTTTCCAAATCTGGAAGGGCAGACTAATGCTATTGAACAAGAGCTATTGGATTGCTCTTTTGTAAACCTTGGTCACAAATGGGTGCTTATGAGCTTAATAACACATACACACACTCAGGAAAAACTGTGGAGCACCAACAACATCCATTTTCCTTGAGTGGCCACTAGACAAATTTAATGTTTACTTTTGTAAAGTGTACTTGCAATAAGGCTGCACAGACATTTTCACCCATGCCTTCTAAACATGATCAGTAGGGTGATGTGTATGTATGTTTACAGACAAGGAAGTACTTCAGATCACCTTAACGAGCCAGATCTGTAAGGGAAGGAAAGAAGATTTCTAGAAGTGGCTAATTCCTCAAAGACAATAGTGTTCTTGTATCCCAGATAAGAGACATGCTATCTTAGGTGAACAGCACTTTCCTTTGTTTACAGAGCTCTTGTTCAACAATCATAAATAATAATAAATAAATAATAAGGTACCAGTCATCATTTTCACCGATCTTAAATTCAGGACAATATAATGCAATCAAAGTTTCAAGTCTTTCCAGAGTTCTCCAACAACAAATGAGTATTGCAAAGGTAATAATAAAAGACAACACTTCCATCTGCAGCAAGAGCAACTGCCATGAAATCTGAGTTATCAGGGATAAGCTGATAGATTCTTCAAGAGGAGCACTGAGTTGCCAGTTCCACAAAGGTAGCCTTACAAACATCTGGACTGTAATAATTCTTCAGAAAGTAGCTGCATGCTTAAAATAGTCACTGCTAAACCCATTCCACAAGAGATAAATCATGCTACTAAGAGAAAGCAACAAAAATAAATAAACTAGGGTTCCAGGGAATTACTCTTGTTTTACAGTGAATTTAATGGGAGCACTGTGAACAATTTGCTCAAAAATTTACAAGGAAAGGCTACAGCAGAGGGGCAGAGGCCAGCTTTCCTACATCCTAACCCAGTGCACTGTTTAGAGAATCATCCTTCATACTCCTAAAAGTGGGTTGACTGTTTCCTGAGGACAGAAGACAGTGATGGCAACTGACTGAACTGTGTTCAATTTAAGAAAAAAAATCCAGAATTAGGTCATTCTGACCATCATCAAAGAGAAAGAAGCAGCAGTCCTTAAATACTGCCATCATTCAACTCCACATATTTATAAAACAATCTTTTTAGTTAATGATCACACAGCAAAGTTGCATAAATTCCCACCAGTTAGAAAAGGATCCCCATTCCCCCTGAACAGGAAAGCCACCAAATTTTGTGAACTCTGGTCTGCCCAGCAGCCCCCAGGGAGCATCCCGGACACCTGCAGAGAGTTTCTACCCTGCACGGAGGAGCAGAAGTGCATTTGTCCAGATGGGCCAGGTAACGTGCCACAAACAGGAGACCCCAGCACAGTACTCTCACACTAAAAGCTCAGTGTGGGAACTCCACTTTCTCTGTGTTGCCACATGAGCAGCCTGAATGAAACCTGAGCGTTGCCACCTGACAATCCTGAAGAGAGGCAGAAATCACTGCACATGGCAAGCCGGCACACTTCCTGCCAAGAGCCTCCAAGTCCCAGCAGCACAAAGGAAACTACTTATTCCTACACATCAGTTTTACAACCTACCTATCCTCTCTTCCTCGCTCCATGGTCTCAAACTGAAGAATCTTTCCAAAGCAATTAATCAGCTTTCATTAACTCTAAATTGCTTTTTGCTTGCTTGCAATTAAGGACTAATAGCCAAGACTTAGAAATTTATAAGGTAATTAACCATAATGAGTAACTGTTTTAAAGTATGATCAGCTGCTGAATATCAACAGATATCTCACTTTTTCCAATAAATTTTTTCCCCCATGTATTTATAGAAGCTTGAAAAATATTTATTTAGCAGAGGTTGAACATTTACCAGATAATAGTATATGTGTCTATTCTTTCCCTAGAAGGGAGCTAGCTATAGACAAAAATATCTGCAAACTAGCAATTAATGTGGATTCAGAAGGTTTTAAGGTGACATTGACATGGTAAAAGATCTTCTTTTATGTGTGTGAAGTATCTTTCAGGCTCAGAGAAAGGAACAGAGACAGAAAGCACACACATGTTGTGATCAGCTCATGTACAGGACAAGAATCTACTCAGCACTTGTAAATATCACCACATAAATTACATTTCCTCTCCTTGTGCTTCCATTCAATTAAATGTTGGTCAACCAGTGCTAAAAATGTTTTTGAGTAGGTCAGTAGCATGTTAAGCATTGCCCAGGTTAGAATATCAAACCAAGTGAGTAGGCTGGCTCCAAGGTTATAAACAGTAAATGAGATTCTTTTTCAGCCTCTCCAGCATAATATCAAAAAGCTTTAGTTATGTTAATGAGACTCAATTTCTGAAAGAAAAATTATTTCCTTAGTTCACATATTTCTCTACATGTGGCATCCAGTGTAACACAAGCGCAACTCACTCACTACACTAAGAAAATCTGTCAGAGAAAACCCCACTTAGGCGTTCATCAAGTAGATCTTACACAAGAAATTGCAGGTCAAAACTCACAAGAGGATGAAACCTGATCCTCTTTAGAGTAGAGCTTGTCACTCACAGTAAAAGCTGGAAACTCCAATTCAGCTGCAATCTGCAGGGTATTCAGAAACTCTTCTTGATAAGAGAGTAGGGTGCACATCCCCAGAACACGACCAAGAACTTATTTCATCAGTATTTGCCTGCATTTTCCTTCCTCCAGAGCAATAAGGGGAGTTAGGCTGTTTCCATCGAGAGAGTCATTAGTAGAACAAGTAGCATCCAAGTTTTCTGCAGTTTTCTTTGGCAGAAACCACAGAGCAGCAAAACTTGAGGAAAAGTAAAGATGTTCTCAGGACTCTTACCTATGTACAATATTTCAGTTAGACAATAAGTCAACTATTTGAAGCTTTAAAATATATTTAGCTGTTTCATTTAAGAGCTCTGTAAGAGAAAGCCCTAAAATGTTTAAGAGCTGTGTAAGAGAAGGCCCTAAAATGACACTGTGGCAGGACCTTTCACCCCCTGACACAGCAGAAGCTTGTGTATTCCACTTCATGGCTAAAGTCAGTCCAGAATGGTTTGTCATGTGATGAATCGTCTCAGCTGAGAACCTCCTTAGCCAGCAATAAACATCCTTTCTTGAATGGTGGGAAAAGTATAAACCAAAATTAGTGACCAACAGACAAGGACTTTTTACAACTATTAAAGACCACTATGATTTTCATGAAATCAGAAATCTCCTATACACTGTCTGAGTGTGTAGAGAGTTCTCAATGATCAAGACATTGGTAACGAGTTACTTCCCCAGGTGATTGGGAGGAATTAGGAGATTCTCTGCATACCACCATCATTCATTGGTAAGTGCCATTGACTCCTAATCTGTGCTATTTCTTCGCTAGCTGTAACATAGGTACCTTTATTGTCATGCACTGCATATTTATCTACTGCTACTCCTCTTTTGTTTTATTCCTGTGTAGTAAGTAGTCTGTTTAAAGTCTTCCGTCTCTTTTCCTCGGTCTATCAATAAATAATTCATGTTGTAATAGGCCTGATTGGTCATTATTAAGAACTTGCAAGCAAGGATGGTTCTGGGGTGCTGGCTGCCTCAGTAAAGCTACGGTCTACTGCCAGAGGCCTGGGCAGAGACAGGGACTTGTCCAAGATCTTCCCTCTCATTCGTAACAGATGATTTCACAACACAATTTTTTTCTTCTCCTGTTTGGACGGCAATGTTTCACATTTCTGTTTTCTCTTCAAAACTGTGTCCCAGTTAAGAAAGCCCATGTTTAGCTAATACATGAAGAATGAGTCACTTATGGATGGGGGGAAATGAGTTTATATGGAGAAAATAAGCATTATGCCTGTTGGATTAATGTTTTCAGCAGTCATTACATTGCTTAGTGGAGCAGACAGCACGAGCCTAAAAGCAGTTTTAGTGCTTACTTTAGGATGAGGTTGTTCACATTTAACCAGTTTCAAGATTTCTGTACAATGCATTCAGAGTATTTTTAGCTGGAGGGGAAGTAAGTATTTTTAGCCTTTCAAGGAACCAGGCTGGAGTTTGGAGGCAGAATAATTTCTAATGGTAAGTCTGAAGTTCTTGTAAGCTTGGGGCCTGCAGTCTTTTAAAGTGACAAAAGTCAAGGGTGCACTATCTGAATGTTTTTACTTTTCCAACAGGTAACTGCAACGGGTAAAGATCATCTTTAAAGGGGAACATGGATTTAATAAACTCAACTGAGCCAAACAGTACCTCAGAAGAACCTTTCAAATGGGCGACATCCAAGATTCTCATTTCCATTACCCTTTCTGTGCTTGCTCTAATGACAACGGCCATCAATTCTCTCGTGATGACTGCAATAATTGTGACAAGAAAGCTCCACCACCCCGCCAACTATCTGATCTGCTCTCTTGCAGTGACTGACTTCCTTGTGGCAGTCCTGGTGATGCCCTTCAGCATTGTCTACATTGTAAAGGAGACCTGGATCATGGGGCAGGTGGTGTGTGACATTTGGCTGAGCGTGGACATCACGTGCTGCACTTGTTCCATCTTGCATCTCTCTGCCATTGCTTTGGACCGGTACCGAGCAATCACGGATGCTGTGGAATATGCCCGGAAAAGGACACCTAAGCATGCTGGCATCATGATAGCAGTTGTATGGATCATATCCATTTTTATCTCCATGCCGCCTTTGTTTTGGAGGCACCAGACAACCAGCAGGGAGGACGAATGCATCATCAAACACGACCACATTGTTTCCACCATTTACTCCACGTTTGGCGCCTTCTACATCCCGCTGGCCTTGATCCTGATCCTTTACTACAAGATCTACAAAGCAGCAAAGACATTTCACAGGAGAAGCGTCAGCCGGATCGTCAGGGAGGAGGGGGTGAATGGACAAGTCCTTTTGGACACAGGTGAAAGAAGCACCAAATCAGCTTCAATGCCCAGCACAGCGGAGAAGACCTCAGATCCACTGGTGAACTCCGATAAAATCAACATCACCCTACGAAGCCCCAGGTCTGAATCTAAGAATGAGAAGTCCTGGAAAAAACAGAGAATCTCTAGCACAAGAGAGAGAAAGGCAGCAACTACGCTGGGTTTGATCTTGGGGGCATTTGTGATCTGCTGGCTCCCGTTTTTTGTAAAAGAAGTAGTTGTTAATACCTGTGAAACATGTCACATCTCAGAAGACATGTCTAATTTCCTAGCATGGCTGGGATATATAAACTCCCTTATTAACCCTTTAATCTACACAATCTTTAATGAAGATTTCAAGAAAGCCTTCCAGAAGCTTGTACGGTGTGGGCAATACCTTTAAGAGCTTTTGTTCATATGAGGAGAACATAGTCATTGTTTTTTAACCTGTATAAATTTATATAACTGAGATGACATTTGTTGTATTTAAGGCAAAGCACCAGGACTCTGCATTTACATTATAATGACTTCTTTTGTATAGGCAATATTGGGAGCATTTATTGCCCAAGTTTTAAAGAGATGGATCATCTGGGATTGGTTTTGCTCTAGAAAAAGAGGTAGCATATTGTGGCTGTTATTCAGTTGGGATTTGCACAGCTGCCTAGCTTGAAGCATAAGGTATTACCTTAAATATGAAGAAAATATACACTTGAAGTAGACAAAGAAACAAAACTTTTTTAAAAGTAACTCTCAGTCATCAATGAAATGTTAAATAAAACAGCACACACATTTTAAACCCTACTGATATAAGGTAGAAAACACACCATGGAATGACATGATTTTAACAGTCTGGCAGAGGCCTGCAGCGTAGAGCCAAGCCATTCCCAGTCAAGGGTAGTAGCTTTAAATATATCTACCATCGTCCTATGTCCATCAGCTGAGTGAGCTGCAGCCTTGTCCCACAGATGGACTTCCCTGTGTTACAGAGCACCCCAGGAGCACACAAGGGGACTCTCATGGGTTACCAGTTTCATAGCAAGCCAGTGTTGGAAGCCCTCTGCCACTGCACACCCACAACAGATGTGAGCATAACCCCAAGGGAAACAGCCAAAGAGCCAGAGCACCTCTGGTGAGCTGGGTACACGGAGTGCCCAGTGCTCTGAGACACCGCTACCGTGGGGAATGGGGAGGGAAAGCTCATGAAGAGCAGCTGGTTCTGCTTGTGGAGATTAGAAGGGAGACAAGCATGAGACACTCCTTTCTCCATGTCTTCACCCCTACCTGACACACCTGGCCAGGCATGGAGCCTGTGGCTTGCAGCACAAAACCCAGCCACACAGCTCATGCCAGTGCTGAGCATGATGGAGGGTGGCTTAGTGAGGTTTGAAGAACTGGGGCTGACAGCTCCAGCTCAGCATATTCAGCCCTCCATCCTCAGAAGCCTGATGCCCCCTGAGCCTTTTCTCAACTGCCCCAAGCACTAGGGCTATGCTCCCTCTTTCCAAGCAAATGAGAAAGCACCACAGTGCTGGCAGCGTGGGTCTCTGGAAAAGGCTGTGCAGCACCTTCTGCAGCAAGGGCAGAGGGAGTGACCTTGGTATGTACTGCATACCTGGGCAGGGGATCCTGTGGGATGCTCCCTGGGAAGCTCACCTTTAAACCCCTCCTTCCCCCAGAGCATCCATCCATATCCCCAATCCCAACAGAGCTAAAAAGGCCTTACAGGAATTCCAGCCAGCCCTGACCAACCTGTTCAGTCAAAGATAACCTCAATGAACAAATTCTTCCCAAGGCCTCAAAGATGGCACCTAGGCCAGTCCTGACTGACATACTCTAGATGCCAAGCCACAGTCCAGGACCATTCCTCACCTCAAAACCAGCAGCGCAAGTTTCCCAACAGCCAAGGGTATGAACAGAGCAGTGGGCATTTACCCCTGCATGTAGAGGTGTTGTTAAGAGCCACACCAGAGCCCAGGGACAGGTTTTGCACTTTTCAGGACAAACAGATTCAGGCTATGTCACTAAGAGCCCAGCTTCAAATTCACTGCCAGGCATTCAGTGCTGGCTCACAGGAATAGGGACCTGACGCTCCTTACAGGGACTACAAACCCCTCTTTGCAGCAATCTCCTGCAAAGGTGCTCCAATTTGGCACCTGAGCCAGCAGCTTAGGGACACCACAAAGGAACTGAGACATGACACCACCATGCTCACCCTTACTTGGAGAAAGGTGTCACTGGCTCTTGAAGTTGTTCTTCCAAGAGACTTTCAGTGGTTTGCATTAGACAAAAGAAAAAAAAAAAACGCAGAAAAAAGTAATCACTGTCATTTCTCTCTCCCCCTCCCTTCCCTGTATTACAAACTATGGAGTTTGTAAGAATTTTTCTATTTTGCCCGCTGGCTACCAGCTGACACAACAGCTGTCAAAAGGGTTTCCTGCCAGATGACATCATTTGAAACTTGATTATTGAACTAATTTGTTTCTGTCACTTGCAACTTACTCTGTCCTGCTTTCATATCAAGGTCCAAATCAAATGCTATTCAGAATTACTAGAAACGGTGCATTTGCTTTGCCGTTGATTTTAACACAGGCAGGAATCTAATGGAAAGCTCACTTCTCATACCATGGAGCTCTAGCACAGCAGTGGCACAGCTAAATTTTGAAGATACTGGGATGCGACAGAGTGGGATTGGCTCATGCTCAGTGCAAGCCTGCACACTTTATTATCATTGCAGTCAGAGCGCAGCCTCTGCAGCCCCCGTGACCTCAGCAATGGCTGCATTATGCCGAAAGAAAAAATTGCTCTAAGCATCAGCTGTGCTCTGGTGTCTCCAGAAGGAGCCATGAAATTTAGCTTTCTAAAAGGATTAGCAGATTAGCAGGAGGCAGCAAAGAAAACCCCACTAAAACATTCAATCTGGAAGACCTCTGTTTCCCACATTTCCTGAGTCACAACACTGGGCACCTGCAGGAACCCATTCCTCTCCCCCTGCCTCTCCCTTTATGGCTGCTGGAGTACAGACTATATTGTTTATCCTCTTACGTGTAAGATGTTTGACAATATCTTGTGAAATCAAATTGGAAGGAAAAATAGGGGCTGCTTTTCAGGAGAAAAGATACTTAAAATACTCATTTAAATAATAATGGGTGAAGCTCAAAGAAGGGAACCATATGTAGATAAACAGAAAATAGCTGTCATTTATGCACTGTTAACAGTATTATACTCTGAAACTAATTAAGCTGCTAAACATTTCTCAAGATGCAGGGTGGTTTCTTCTGTATCGTTTTCACTGAGCTGTATCTGCTCACCCTTCAACACAGCGGTGGGAGAAGCAACTACAAGATATCTGATCAAACAAGTGGGCAGTTATTCCATTAAAAGCACTTGCGGCTTGTGGACCATCATTTCTCAGTGTCTGACTGCGACTCATCACTCGTTCCCTAACAGAACCCACTGTGCCAAACACTTCCCCACACAGCACCACACAGTATCATTTCATCTCTAGCATTTACCCATGGATGTGATGTGTCCAGAAAAAAACATGAATTCCCCTTTCAAAATGCATAAAGGTGAAGATTTCTGCAGAACACTGCTTTCCCTCCCCGTGAAGCACGCAGGCATCCACTGGACCTTAGCACCAGATTCAAGGAGCAAGATGGAGCAAGATTTTATGCACTGGAGCTAAGATTTTTTGCAAGTAGCTCTGTGCCCTGTGAGAGTTCAGTCTCAGCAAAGAGAAAAAAATGTCTGGTTTCCCATCTCTGTCAGAAGACTCTGTGTGTGTATTTCAGGGACAGGGTTTACATCTCCAGAGTTTGCACGAAACTTCCTGGGTGCCTGTCCCTGCTGCAGCTGCCCTGCCCGTTGCTGTTTGCTGCCCAACCAAACAGTTTAGAATTTTTCCAACACCCAGAGAACTGGCTTTGGAGCAGCTGACCCACTCCCACTTCAGCTTTCACAGAGAATGATTCCTGAAGCAGCTGTGAACACGATATCCAGCTCAGGTGGATGGTTTTTACTACCAACAAGCAGTTAGACACACCTCGTTATCCTGTACTCATTTCTTTGTCTTTCCTCCCTGCCAGATGCTTTACTGGTGTCCTTTCCTCCTGAGGATGACGTATCCCTACAAAGAGCTTGGGGACACAAAAATACATTTGTTTTAGTGATGCAGTCACACTTGCTAACGCATGACTGTACCACCCAGAAACACCCACCTCATCCAAATGCGCTTTTGGCAGTCGCTGTCTTCAGCTGGTGCCTAATTGTTCTCGGTGCTGGGGAGGTACACGGAAATAGCTCTGTGCCAAATTATTTTCTCCAGCAGTTACAAACTCAGCACGTTATTTCTAGGCAAGTACACATTACTACTCGACCTCTGCATTTCAGATTCCCCTTGCAGAATAGAAACAGAAAATAACTGGTGTAGCTGCTGCTGCAAAAAAACAAAGGGCTTTTTTGAACTCTACACACCAAAGAGTAAATCCTGCAAAAAAAAGTGAGAGGAAACCCTTGTAGCAGTCCTGTAAAGATTAAGCAGAAACCTAACACTTGTGTCAGTCCTACTACACGGACAGTACTATCAAAGCAGAACTGCTAAAAATTACCAGCAAGATGTTGGTATCTCCTCCCCTGTGAAATCCTGAAATTAACTAAACCAATTATTTTTTTTCAGCTTTTTCATCATCTTCTGGACAACCAGGGTTAAATTTCTTACTTACCTCCTCAACCAGGAAAGCTAAACCTCTAAAAGAAACATAAATGGTTTTTTGATCTAGTGTTTCTAGCTATCATAAAGTAACTCAAAAAAATTAAAGCTTTGATGATACTGATCTTGGCTAAGAGGAAAGATTACAGAGAACAGAACAAACAGAAGTCAGCAGCAACGGCTTTGAATGGCCAAGGTTACCAAACAAATTCAAAACAGCCTTTCTGGTGTCAAATCCCCCACTTTTAATGGACACCAATGACTGAAAGCAACCTTATACCCTCACTTTCCATCCTAACTTACTGAAGTATGAATTTAGTAAATTTCAGTTGTTCACATTCAAGTGAGTTACTTCTTAAGTAAGAACTCTGCAACTCAGGAAAATTTCAGAAGGGAATATTTTCAGGCAAGGAAAAAGTACTGTGTTTCATCAATCAAAGTACATTAGTACAATTACAAATTAAAAATCCTGGCTGGGACAGTGTAAAGTCAAAGATGCTGCTTATTAAATGCTATTGCTTTTTATCCACTAATAGTTCAAATCAATTGTATCCACTCTTGTTTATAATATATTATAATAGATATATATAATATTGGCCTAAAATTATTTAAAATATAATTTTGAAGGTATTCATTGCTATACACCAGATGGACAGCACTAATAAAGATTAGCCTCTCTTTCCACTTTAAAGCAAGATACCTCCTATACATGGATGATATTTTCCCCTCGCTAAATTAAGCCTTTCCCTTTCTTCCTGTACACCCATTGATTTGAAACTCAGAGCTGTATTTCATGGTTTGGGTTTAAAAAGAGGAGAAACATGTTTAACACCACAAAAAGCGCTAACTGCTACGGTAATGCTAGAAGAGCGATTAATCTTCTCACTTTCAGTTTAGATCATGACTGGTAGTAGACATTTAATGCAATAGCTGGTTCTGTGCTGGCAGCACTCCAAGATGCAAAAGCTGTGGCTAATTTGTATGACAGCAAGCGTCTGCTAAGCAACTCACTCTTGGCTAAGCCTGGTTTCCCATCTTTCACAGTACAAAGCTGCATGAAATAGTCCACAGCTATGAAATGAGGAATCAGCCAGTGTGCACTCCAGTTGTTTCTAGTCTGGCAGCCACTAGAAGATAGTTGCTCCACAAACACACACCACTCACCAGCAAAGCTGTGCCTTTACGCACAGCAAAAATAGTCAAAATCTTTCGCATCCTTCTATTACTTTGGAGGCAGCCAGAACTCATTCATGGCCAGGTGGGCTTAACACAGAGCAGCACTGCTCCCCAGCCGGACACAAAAAGAGATTCCTTCAAGCAGAATGCCAGTGATTAGCAAATCCGTGTTGAATTAGCTCAACAGCTCTGGTCAATATAGGGCTTGCATTTCTTGTCGTCAAAAAGTTCAGCTCTGAAGCTTGAGGTGATCAATCAGCTTAGGTATATGAAAAAACACTGGAATGTAAGATAAGAAAAATTCAAGCTAAGTGTTTTCAGGTTGGGGGGTTTTCTTCCACATCTACTTTGGCAGCTGGTGAACTGCAGTCATTTTGAACCCAAAATAGTTTCCCAAGAAAGATATAACAGGTAAGCATGACTTCATTTTTCACACACATAAATATAATTTATATTCCTATTGGAGTGTTTCTAACCTCATTTATTGATGGTCTTCCACATTTAACAAGTATTTATCTCATCTGTTTTCAAAGTGTTGAAGAAATACTAATTAATTCATTAGCTCAGGTATATAGGAGGCCATATCTCGTTTTTAGAGTTTGAAAAGCAAGAGCCAAGGGAACTAGGCAGTCAGCACCTCATCCTGAGGTTCTGGAGTGGCAAAGAGAAGGGGAGAGGAGGGGAAAGGAGGAGAGGGAAGGAGATGAGTCTCTTTGTTAACTGCACAAGGAATCACACACTACTGTCTGAGGGATGAAAATGAGAGCTGTGGAGCAAAGCAAATCAGGAAAGAGAAGGAGAAGGAGAACAGGGAGAGAAAAAGACTGAGCAGTTTTCTCCTTAGAGAGCCAGGCAGCCTTGAAATAAACTTGCTTGAACTCATCACAGCTCAGATCCAGCTAACAAAAGTGCCAGTTCACTTTGGAGCAGCCTGGCACCTCCCAGAGCTGAGCGGGGGAGAGGAGGTTGTTTTGCGATCTGCATCCCACGCAGGGTCAGTACAGCACTGTACAGCTGAGCACACGTGATCCTTCTTCAAGACTGGTGTGACAACTCTGGTCAGCCACGCACAGCCAGTGAAGCTGGGGAACTGCAAGTACTGAAATCTTGAGGGGTACAAACAGCAGAGAGAAAAAAAAAAAAAGGAAAACAATTCAGTTAAGAAAGTACATCTTAAAATCTCATCTACATTACAGTGCCCTCCCACCTTCTCAAAAGCCACTTCAAGTACATGGAGAGCTGAACAGAGATTTTGTCCGTCGCTTTAGACATGGCAGGGATCGATGCTCAGCTTGCTTTATATTTCACAAATACAAGCTCCACAGTCAGGCCACTACCACGTTTTCTGCTTCTCTTATTTAAATACCCCAGTATATGCCAATCCTCCCTAGCACCTGCCAGCCTGGCCTTCACCTGTGTCTCCAGCTCACTGAGCATGGTGTTAAAGCACTCCATAACAATTCACTCCACTGCTCCTCTCTTTCATTTTACTGGAGAAGAATAACAAACAGCAACTGAAACACCCTACAAGCTCTAAACCTGCAAATAGGACATAAAATAGAAATAGAAGGAAGCAGTCTAGATTTAACAGAAAATAAATCAAGTGACACTCCTCTGAACTACCCTTTCTACTTGTCCCACTCCACACACTGTTCTCACCCATAGCACACTACAAACCATGAGCGAAGGGGAAGAGTTATTTCAGTAGCAGGTTTGACTTATTTGGTGTAGTTAGGCAACAGAGCTCTCATTTAAAGATCCTGCAGGGGAATGATAAAGGCTATGAAATGTTAACCTGCTTTGCCTTCTCTCACCCTCAGCTGTACAGAGGAGGAGTGAGGGATTACTGACTCAGGTGCCGACAGGGAAACACAGCACAAATGAAAGGGGCGTCAAGGAAAAAGAGGGAGAAGGAGGAAGGAGCAGGCTCTCACCGAGGGCTGGGTTCTCAAGGAACAGAGCAGCTTTGCCTCAGCCCCCGAACACGCCGTGAGGGGACAACCCCAGCAAGAAACATCGAGTGCACGAACAGCGGGCTGGGAGCAAGAGGAACGAAAAGCGATTTGCGGGCTGTTCGAGCCGCGCCAGGCCCCTGGAGCCCCGCTGCAGGCCGGGGATGTGCCGGGGCCTGTGTCCCCGCCGCTCGCTGGGAGCGGAGCCTTTTCCCGGGCGGGCGGGTCCCTCTAGCGGCACCTGAGCCCGGCAGCGGCCCCGGCTGAGCCCTCCGGGTCCATCCCCGTCCCCACACAGCCCCTGGCCGGGGCGGGCTCCGCTCCAAGGCAGCCAAGGCCCCCTCCCCATGTCCCCGCACGGCACCCGGTGCCGCGGGGGGCAGCACCTGGCAGGACAACACGGTGACAAGTCGGGAAACCATCAGCATGGGATCCCCTCCCTTAACAGCGTGATTCTCAGAACCCCTGTGTCTACATGCACCCCCGTCCAGTAGAGCTTGTCAGAGAGCCATAGAATATCCTGAATTGAAAGGGATTCACAAGGATCATCGAATCCAAGCCCTGGCGCTGCGCACCCCAACAATCATACCATGTGTCCAAGAGCTTTGTCCAAGCACTTCCAGAACTCTGTCAGGCTTGAATCTGTGCCCACTTCCCTGGGGAGCCTGTTCCAGTGCTCAGCCACACTCTGGGTGTAGAACCTTTTCCTAATATCCAGGCCGCTCCCTCCTCCTTGACACATCTCCATGCCATTCCCTCAGGGCTGGACACCAGAGAGAAGAGAGCTGTGTCAGCCACTCCACTTCCCCTCTTGAGGATATTTTAGACCACAGCGAGGTCTCCCCTCAGCCTCATCTTCTCCAGGCTGAATAGACCAAGTGACCTCAGCCACTCCTCCTAAGGCTTCCCCTCCAGTCCCTTCACCATCGTCTATGACCCTCCTTTGGACTCTCTCTAATGGCTTCACATCTTTTTTATATCATGGCACCCAAAAACACCCTCAGGACTCGAGGTGAGGCCTCACCAGTGCAGAGCAGAGCGGAACAATCACCTCCCTCGAGTGGCCAGCACCGCTGTGCCTGATGCACCCCAGTGTCTGCTCATTTAGAGACTTGGTGCACCACACACACAAAAGGAAGAAGAATTTCAGTCAAGGGTTGATTCACGTAAGGGATCATTCATGGGACAATAACCTGAGAGGAGCCACTGAGCACGGAGCAAGTTGAAGACTGGGTTGGTAGAACAAGGGAGTTGCAGAATAACTTTCCTTTGGGTTCATACTTCCATAACCTGAGTCTCCTGGGACAACCAGAGGCCAGAGGCAATGGAGATTTCCTAGAAGGGAAAAAGGGAATGTGACATTTGCTCCCTCTCATGGCTGGTTCAAGATTGAGGTAGTACGTAACAATTTGCTAGCTGAATGAGATCCCAGGGCATTTCAATTACAGTTGGCACCTATAGGGAGTTCAGCAGTGTTTGCACAACCCCCCAAGCAAAAGTCAGAAAGTTCTGTCATTTGAAATGGAGTGCAGAAACACCTATGCAGTTGGAAAATGTATAGAGGGGAAGAAATGACAAATCACCAGAGATCAGGAGAGCTGATAACAATAATACAGGCCTCGGTGAAAGGTTTATGTTTCTAAGGTGGTTTCTAGAGAAGCCCTTTCTTTCTTGATGTTATCAGATTTATTTCAGGATTTAATTCTAAGTAGTCATGAACAAGCACTACAGAAATAGCCACTCACCTCTCTATTTAAAGTAATGGCATTTATTATAATAATTATTTTTTATTTGGACTTGTTTGTGGTTACCAGAATAGAGGTTTTGTTCTCAGTTGCTCTTTACCACCTTTTGGTATTGCACAGTACTGTGTCATGTGGCCAAAACTTCTTCATTCCTAAAATCTGTAGCCCCTCTCATACTGCAGAAGGACAAAGCAAAGCACAGGGCAGTGGAGAACTGTGCTCTGGAATGATAAACTGGTCAAAGACTGGAATGTCATTCTAGGAAAAGAAAAACATGTTGAAGTGTGAAGTGGGAAAACAGTGTCTTGCTGTCTTCATACATTTTCTGTGAAATTCTACCAACAGCGTGGCTGGATTTGGTGGCACACTGGGCAGCAGAACATTAATGCAAGCTCTGGGTACTGAGGAGACAAGCTTTAAAGTCTCAACCGAGACCAGAATAAGTACACAAAGAAACACATATAGGCCACATAAATATTTGCACATGAACATAGAGCTAAAGTGTCACAAACAATCCTTTTCAGAGTTAGAAATTACCAAATACAAGGGATTTGTGATGGCAGATTTTTTCTGAGCAAGAGAAGAACTCACTAACTGAAAGGGCTCTTTCTAATTCCCCTGGCATTTTTCATGTTGAGAAATTGTCTCTCTTGCATTGCCTAACCATTGATTTATACCCAAGTGCTTCAGTTGGTTCCTGTCAGCTGTCCAATTCCATTCCTGTTTCTGGAAAAATGAATCTAGAATTGTGTATGCAATTCACTTGCAGCTTGAATTTTATTTTTCTTCTTTTTTAAAATATAGGCAGCACAAAAGCCTCAGACGCACTTGAGCTGCTTTGCAAAGCAGAAAGAAAAATTATGACAGATTTTCTGACTCCTGTGCTTCTGTCAACATCTCTTTTTTTCCTGTCCTATGTGCTTTCTTCCATGTCATGCAGACACAAACAAAACAAAACAAAACAAAGAAACAAAACAAAACCAAACAAACAACTAAAACAAAACAAAAAAACCACACAAACAACTTCACTAGACCTGGAAATTTCTTTCCAAGTTTTGTTGAGTTCTAAGGGGGAGGGGAAAAAAAAAAATCTAATCAAGGATCCAAAAAATCAATCCAAAGCCTTTATATGAACTGTGAGGCCGGTTACAGTTATATATGCTGCATTTCCAAGGGAATGCACAGTGGCAATGTGATCCCATCTCATTCCCTTCTGCTGTGGAATATATTGCTCTAAAGTAGTAATTACAGATATTCAGACATCTAAAGAGAAGCTAGTTTTAAACAGTAGAGAACTCACATTTTCATCTTGTTTAGGGAGCTGTACAAACAGTAACCCTGAGTTCAGTGTGGTCATAAGGTGGTGCAAACCACATCGTCCTATTCAATTGCCCAGGAAAGCGTGGGTCGGATGTCTTGCCAGATAATACTCTTTACAGTACTTACATTTGTTTGATGCAGAAATACCATAGGGACTCTTTCTACCTGCAGCAGGTCACCATATAATAAAGCAAGTGTGGACTAAACTCCTTCCCTTATTCCCCTATCTCAATTTATTTCTTTCTGTCACTACCTGACATATCCAGACAAATGTTCTGGCATGGGAGGTCCCCTCGCTCAAATGTATCTCCTGGAGTTTCATTACTGCAGCAGGGAAGTTCAAACATTGTCATCAACACAGCAGATCATAGATATAAAGTGAGCTATCGTCTCACCCAAGGTACCTGTCAAAGGCCTCGAGGTAAAATGAAGCAAGTTAATGATCTGAAACTAATAAGGATAGGAGCTTCCCCAGGCCCTGGTAAGGAAAAGGAAGACTAATGGTGAGCCAGTGTGCTGAATGTGGCTTGGAGCACAATGAAAAGGAGTGAAATCCACAATCTAGCACCTAGGGAGAGTGCCTTCCCAAGAGGTCTCTCTCTGTTCAGCTGAGTGTGCAGCACAGTGTCCCAGCGGCAAGTGCAGAAGGACAGAGTGGGGACATGCTGGCTCACAGGTCCATGGGGCTGAGGTCACTGCAGGCAGGAAAAGGCCAGCCCAGGCACACAGCCAAGGAAGATGACAGCCCTGTGTCCCTTTGGTCCTTCCACTCAAATACAAACACTGCTGGATAGTCTACTGTCATTAAGGTGTGTTAAGGTATGGTCATTTCTGAGTCGTTTGAGGGCCTTTTTCATACAAACAAATCCCCTGCTGACCAATTAGTCCAGCTTGCCATTTGCTTGGCATCATGCTGGTGGAAACAGCAAAGGGCAGGCCAGCGTGAATATGCTCCAGATGACTCTGGCCTTGTTGCCAGGAATGGCACGAGGAGTTGCAAGTACATTGCCCTCAGCAATGCATTTTCTGATCTGGCTGTATATACATTTAAAGCGCTGCTTAGTAGCCCAAAATGTAAATACAGAATAATCCTTTATTAATGCAGCAAAAAGCTGACACATCTGCCACCATTTCCTCCCTGGTCTTTAGAGGTGTATTTCACTTCTTTCACACTACATCCCCCACATTGTGGTCATTTCCTTGCTCTAACCCCAGCATCATGATCTTCCCTTACATCAGCACAACCCGTGTCTTCACAGATGGCCCATTGCTCGGAGAGGCTTCACAGACCACAAGGCAGCCAGAGTCTGATACGTAGCTTCTACGTGCAGAATTACTGCCCACAAATTCATGGGTTTTTTCCATTTGTACATTTCCAGGTGTGTCAAAAGAGCAAAGCCAAGCACCTGGAGTTTTTCCAAGTACAGAAATTCAGATATTACCTTGTCCCAAAAAGGCAAAAGAGTGTTCCACAAGCAAATGGGGATTTAAAAAAAAAAAAAGAAAAAAGAAAGACATTGACAATAAATTAGACATTCATCTGAATGACAGCACTATCAGCCAGCACTTTTTCCTCTCAGGTGGCTGTTGTGCCCAGAAGTTGGAAGGAAATTCCTTCCTTCCAGGCTGCTGCTGACTGAAGTTCATCAAATCCAAAAGCCAGCACCATTTGTGGACAGTCTTGATAGCAATGGGAGACCAATGTGATGTGCTGTCTCCTTGCTGATCTACTCATCTCCTTTTCAAAGCTGGTTAAACGTGTTAAGAAGCCCAAGCTGTAGCAATCTAGCCACAACATTCAATTAGGACAAGAGCAATTCATTAAGCACCTTATTTTCTACTTTAATAACAACCTCAACAAAACAAACAAACAAAAAAAAAAGTTCATCCTACGCTTCCATTTCATAGGTGGGTACATTTTCTACAGTCTTTTTCAACATCAGAGATTAACAGTTGAAAAGACATTTGTAAAAGTACGGCCAAGGTTTGTGTTGTCAGCAGGGTTTGGATCTCTAAGGATCTCTGACCCAGTAAGGTGCAGATGTTTTTGGTGTCCTCACTTCCCGTGTTCACAGAGGTCACAAGAAACTGATAGAAATATTCAAACAACCCAGCCTTAAGTCAGGAGCCTCAGAGTGGTTTGGGGTTTTTTGCTTCTATTGAGCTGTGGCATTTAACACAATCCCCTTGTGTTTTACATGCTTTACTGTCTAAGTTCTTCATTGTCTTTTGTAGGAATTAAAATAAGGCATCTCTAGGAGAAACAAGAAGGTATCCTTTGTTCTATGTCCTCAGTTAGAGATAAAAAAAATCAAACCAGAGAGAGAGAGACAGAGAGGGAGGAACTACTTGTCTGAGATCACAAAAGAAAACAGCTGCAAAGAATTAAACCCGAGTCACCTCACTTACTATGACATTATTTGAGTCTCTACTTAGGCTTCATTATATCATTTTTAAAAGTCTATAAAATGTTAAAGTCAGGAAACAAGCAAGGGAGCTCCTTTGACATAAAAGTGCAGGGTCTGGAGTGGAGATGTGATGAAAGAATATAGACTTTTATTATTTTTAGCTAGTCTCTTTATTGTTAACCCATGCTGTTTGAAGTCATGGCTGGGGCTTCAGAAAATAGTAAAGCTGAGATTTGCTTCATTTGCCATTAACAGCTGTGGTGTCAGATCCCCTGGGCTTTCAGTCATTTTAAAATCCAGGAACACAGATAAGCAAAACACCAAAACTGGGACTCAAACAAGTGGGATTTTAAGGTAAAACAAAGCACAAAAGCATCAGAGACTCTGTGAGTAATTAGTGAAAACAAGCAAGGCTGTAGTCAGCTTGTGTTTTCAGAGACGTTGGGAAGTGAAAAATTATTTCACACAAAGAAATTTTGCATGAAGCCAGTAGGAAAAATGTTAAGCAGGTTTCTGTGGAGGTCCACAGTCAAATTTTCGCTCTGTCCATTCAACATCACACTAAGATGATTCCTCAGGCTGCCTGAGGAAGGGGTGTGATCTTCTGAGCATCGAGCCGATGTCAAGCTCTCACTGCATCACCATAACCAGCAGTTTTCTCATCCAGATACAGCCACCACAGGATTTGAGAAGGGACACATCCTTCTTAGGCAGGTGGTGAATTTTGGTGTGCCCATTTTTCCCCCACATTGCCGAAGAATGGACACAAAAAACATTTGGGCATCATCTTGAACATCTGCCTTGCATCAAGACAGATCCATTAATTTCCATCTCTGCCCAAACACCTGCTGAATCCTCTGATGTGAAGCCATCGCACTTCAAATTAGCGATGAGACTGATAATTAAAATTCCCTAACACTTTGCAATAAAAGACTTTGTTGGTATTACCTCTCAAAGCTTTTCACCACTCGGACTCACCCCCTTTTGCCTCAAACAGATGCCTCAAACACCAGGAGTGGCTGGGCCAACACATGAGCCTGGCCTGGCCCACCTTGCCAGGTACCAAAAGCAAACTTGGACCGAAATGCTCCCCTCATTACAGAAAAAGCTCCAAATGTTTCTCTGTAGCAGTTCTTACCCACACACCCTTTTTCTACTTACAGAACACTGCCTGTGCATGACTCCAAACACTAACCCCACAGCATCCCCCGGCTCTCCCAAATTACAGGGACACAATGAGAGTTTTGGGGCTCAGGAATGCTCCCCACACAGCCCTTCTTGCACAAAACCAAGTGAGCTCCCTGCTCAGCATTTAATGGTGTTTTGCAAGACCAGCTGTTCAACTGCATAGCTGTTGGCAATTCCCATTTTCTCCCTGATCTTCTTGATCCTTAAGACTGGTCTTTTTCCAGGGCAACCATCTTCCCCATCCTTGCAGGGTTTCCCTGTGTTCCTAATGTCCGTTTCAATAGAATTTTCCTTTATTTCCAGATCTGGCTGGGCTGATGTTTCCTCTGGTTTAGAAGAGAAGTCCCCAACATCTTTACGTCTTTAACATAAAGAAATTCCCAGCTTCATTTAAAATTAAATCTTGAGTTTCTCGGTCTGTTCTTCACCATTTAGTTTTCTCCGGTTATGCAAGATTTTCCCTCTTTGAGATAAGAATAAGATCACATACCGGTGTTCCAGGTCACAACAACTAAATCAACCTCAGTTGCGCGCTCAAGGTTTTTTTCTACAACTATCTCCTCTAAGTTGTTGATGTTAGTCACAAAAACAAACTTTAAAGTCATATTAGCTTCTGGTTCATTGACTGTGGAGTTAAATAGATCTTCTGTTGTCACTCCCATAGCATATGATTGCTAATGGTTTTCAGTCTGGATGACTAAGAAAATTTCCTGTGACAGAAATCTCTGGAGTATTTCACTCTCTAAAAGCATTCAGTACTTCTTTATTCGTATCCAAATTCAACTCCCCAGTCTATCCCAGGGGGGCCTCCTTTGACATCTTTTCCTGGAATAATTCTGATGGAAACTAATCTACGTTATCCACATTACCACTTTTTATTCTTAACATCTTTAAAATATGTTTCTATTCCACCAATACCTTTAAACCATTATTCTATCACCCATTTCCAGCATGATTGCTCCTGTCATGTAATAATCACTGCTGCCCTTCCACCTCGATGTAGCTGATGTCATATTCAGTTTCCTGCTCTAACAACCTCCATCTCACAAAGCCCTAAACCCTGGACTGTAAGAAGCTGAGCAAGATGTCCAAAGAGTAAGACAGCTGTGATTTTCTATGTTTTTTTTTCTTCTGGCCACTCTGAACCATCTTGTCAAATATTATACAAAGTTAAAACAGTCTCAAGCCATCTCCAGAATGTCAGTTCTGTGTTCCTGAAGAAGAGATGGGTTTCAGAATGTCTGGGCTTGTTTCACAGCTATCTCCTTATTCAAATCATAGAATGGTTTGGGTTGGAAGGGGACCTCCAAGTTCATCTGGTTCCAGCCTACCTGCCATGAGCAGGGCATACGGCACCACAGAGGCATTCGAGTACTGGTTCAGAGCCAGTTCCATCGAAATCTACCAGGCTGGGCTCTGCATTGATGGCACTAAAACTGGAAGGGCAAAAGAATTGTCTGCCCATCAGGGATTGTCTTTGTTTGCTGAGGGTGAACTCCAGGCATGGCACTGCCCTTGATGTTCCTCCTAGATGTATTCCAAGAATTTGGCTTTTTACACTTTCTTTTGTCATACACACATCCTCCTTTTTTT
>VZRN01005622.1:1865033-1991499 GCA_013397935.1 Dasyornis broadbenti | reverse complement strand
ATTTTCGGAAACCTAGATATAGTTTATCTGACTATATGGAAAAGGTGATTTGATGCATTCATTATACTTCCTAATATTCTTTTGTTCCTGCCTATGCTGGAAATAGATTAATTTAATTTTTATTTTAGTGATGCAGTCTTACCTATCACAGTCAGGGAAGAGAAAAAAAGAAAATTCCCTTCACTGTTAACAATTTCACAGGTGTAATTTCCGTCATCCCCGAGGTTCACAGGGTAAATACGAAGCGCAGGCTCACTGTCAGGTGAATATTTCCACATGATCCTCTCACTGCAGTTCAGCTTCCTTGTCTCTTTGTGATCACTTCTGTAGGACAACAAGCAGCAGCTTCTGCAATTCCTCTTCCATGTCACCAGCAGCAAAGACACCTTGGAGACCCTTGGAGGGCAACTCAGCACAGCTTCATCACCAGCCTCTACAGTAACCCTGTTGTGAGCTGCATAAGATTAAAAAAGACATTAAAAGGATGCTACAACCGCGGTGAAAGCACAGGAAACTCTTAGCTTCATCACCCTTAAAAACAGACTTCCTGACTCTACTGTCAGCCTTGGGGCACATACTAGTATTCAACTTCCAGATCCACCTCCCTGAAGTTTGGAAATGCAGTGGAGATGGTGCCTTTTTGCTGTGGGCAGTGATGATGACGAGCTGCAAGTCCCCCACCTTTTTTAGGCAATAAATTTCTATCACTTTAATACAGGCTTTGAAAAATTGATGGGGAGGGCAAAATTTACTCTTAAAAGGAGAGGAAACTACTTTTTAAAAAATTCTTATGGTAATGAATTAAGTGCCTTGCTTGAAGTGCCAGTAAAACCTGGGGCAGCTGTGGAACATACACCTGTGGCGTGGTTAAAACCCAAGATCACTTGGAGCTGTAGTTTAGTAAGGGACATATGTGGATCCCTTTAATTACAGAAATCATAGCACTCCTGCTCTTGTCCCAGTGGAACAGATGTGTCTTCAGATGATCAGTGTTGGATTCCTATCAGGTTTATCATCCTGTGCCACTCTGCAAAGCACACAATTATTTTGCCAGCTGAGGTGACATCACTCTTTTTGTTCCCACTAAACAACAGGAAACATTTGCTCTATGGATTATAAAGTTTCAGTGTACTGGCAGTTTGGAAATACAGAGTACCAAACAGTGCTATAATGTAGTTTTGGATCCTTTTCACTTACCTGCAACCAGATTGATTGGCAAGAAAAGGAGAACAGCCACAACTGCCCATTTCTGAGTCATCTTTAGCAGAAGGAGTCAGCGCTGCAGAAAGTGAAGGCAAGGAAAATGGCATGTAGTCACAAATTGTTGTGCACAAGCCTTCAAAGAGAACATGTAGTAAAACCTCTGTTTCCTTTGAAAACAGAAATTCTAAACAAGATCCCATGTCTAATGTCATTCTTGTACTGAAGAAAGTAAGGCAAAATCAGGGTTGAAAATGAAACAAACAAACAAACAAACAAACAAACAAAAAAAAAAACCCACTCAAGCTACTGTTTGCAAATTTTAAAATCCTGGATCTCTGGTACCGCTCAGAATCTAGACTTCATCAACTATTTGGCAAAGACATTATTCCTAACACTTGCATGCTTTTAATTTCTTGAAGAGTAACTCCCCGTCTAGCGCGGAACAAAAAGAGCAACCCCCTTATTGCAAGGGATCAAAACCATGTGATTTTGTTTCCTGCTTTCATAGGCACAGTGAACTAAAGAGGCATCTGGTAACTCCTGCTGTTCTACAGCTATACATACCTTTTAACAAACCGTGTCTTATAAATGATGCCATTTCTATCTCTTTAATATTTTATTTTCTGAATCAGGCACCCATAGCTAGACGTGATTGGAAAATTGGGCTCCCATCCCATGGGAAATACTGACACGATGTTTTCATTCCCAAGTCAAAACCCAAGATGCACCAGACAAGCAAATATCTCACTGCAATGGCTGATTCAGAAATGTCACATGTGTTGCAACAGGACTTTCCTTCTGGGCTATTTGGATCATGCACAGTTCACACCCATACTCAAACACAATCAAGTTTCCCAGCACGTGCTGGGAGGAGCAGGAAAGGCAGCCAGGGTTCACTGTGCACCCTGAGATTTAGAGACCTAAATCCTCATCTGGTACCAATTGCCATGAAAGCAACAGGCTTCAATTATGCAGCATGAAAGATTTCATTTTAAATGTGAAACAAATCACATGAGGATGCCTGGTGTACAGAAGGGAAGCCACAACACTGCCACACGTGTGGCACAGGAAGAACAAACACTGCCACAGGCACAAGCCAAATGCAAGAGAGGATGGTGTTTTCTTTAATACAGTGTGATACACGTGCATATTCAAGTCACTGAATCATAGAATGGTTTGGGTTGGAAGGGACCTTAAAGATCTTCCAGTTCCAATCCCCTTCATGGTCAGGGACACCAGGCCAGGTTGCTCAGAGATCCATCCAACCTGATCTTGAACACTTCCAGGGATGGGGCATCCACAACTTTTCTGGGCAACCTGTTCCAGTGCCTCACCACCCTCAATAGAATTGTTTTCCTCAAAAAAATTGTTTTCCACACAATTCTAACAAATAATTGTGGTGCATCTGGATGGAAAGCTTTCATTACAACCTGGTAAAAATGCCAATACAATCACATTGATCTGTATTCTGCTACTAATGTGCAATACACAATGCAATTTACATTAAAAACATCCCAAATTTAATCTTCATTCACATAAAATCTTTGCCAAAAAGGAAATATTTTGTTGTGTTTCATTTTATTCAATGCTCTCAAAAGTTTTGGGATTTCTTTTTTTAATTTGGATATATTATGCATGCAAAAGTTGCTTTCAATCAAACAAGTTTGAAACTTTAAAAGCTGAATTTTTTTAACCAAAAAAATAAAAAGGATATATTTTGACCAGAATTGTGTACTGAACTTGACCCAATTTGCAAAGAATTTCTCAGTCTCTCTCAAAAGGAAAGTAAAAGAAAAAACAAACCTTCCACAGTTTCTATCAGCAAATTCAGTATTCACCAATTTTGATGGGTCCATAAATATTCATAACAGAATATTGTCATATTGGAACTTGTCCCAGAGAAGTATCTTTTTTTTTTAATGCATATAAATTTCATATATGGGGTTTATTTGCTCAAAAGAGCAGGCATTAATGATTAAAAATGGGGCCTTATGGAAAGAACAGAGTATATTACTCTGTTTAAATATTCATGTGTGAAACGCAGAATTTAATCGGCAATTTTTAAAATTCACAACCCTCGAACAGTTGCGCCTGTAAGCGAGAAGGAACTCTCAAAGTAAAATCCAAAAAGGAACAGCCAAGTGCAGATGAATCAAATCCATTTAAAAGTAGCAAATGCATATTTGTAAGCTGCCTTGTGTTAATTCCTTTGATAGAATTAAAATGCCTCAATAGCTATGTTAAAAGAAATTACAATTTTTACTCAGCCTCAGTGGCGGTGGCTGGCACGAGACCATGCGATGCGGGTGTCACTCTTCCAGCCCGGGAACGGCACCATTCCTGCTCAGATTCATCCCAAAGAGTGCTGAGGCTGGAGGAGAATTACCCAATTATCAGGCTCAAGAGGAGCTCCTCAGCCCCAGGAGAATGCGAGGTGAGAAGCAGCAGTTCCAGCGTGCTCTGGTGTTCCAATGCTTGTTCTGGGATGAGGAGAGAGATGTCGGCACACACAGCCGCTCCAACGGAGTTCAAAGTCCTGGTGGCTGATCCTGAGGCAGCTCCTGCATACAGGGAACTGCAGAGATCTACCTGGAGCTCGCCTTCCTCTCTGTCCCCACAAAGGGCCCAGTTATAACTGCAAAGTGAGAACTATCTCACTAGGAGATTCCATCCCAGGTAATCCCTGTTTTCAGCTGTATGGTTCATTAATTTCTTTTCATTGTTGCTGCTGAGACTTTAACATGCAGCTGATTTGTCTCACAGACAGATAAAACCTCCACCCCCTCCAAAAGAGATGAGTGAAAAAACCCCACTGGTTGTGCATTGCCCTGAAGAGGATGTGGCAAAGTTAAATTGAGGGAAACAAACTGCTTTGTGACACGAAGAACAAGTCACAACCTTAGCTGTCTGCTGTTTCATATCAAACGAGCCACAAGCCTAGAGCTATGCAAAACACCAACTTAAAATCAGACAAATAAATGCAAAGTCCAACATGATTAAAGTATTTGCTAACACGACCTGAAAGAGGAAAAGGTCAGGTATCCATCAGTACGTCAGCTGTCACCACAATGCTTTAAAGGATAACTGGTATGTCACAGAGCCATTCCCACATTTAACTCAGCAAAATATGGTTCTGTTTTGCAGTGGAAGCACATTTTAGAGGGTACAAAAGACCCTGCCTTAGAAGTTTGCTCTCTGTAAGACCTGTGTCTTTGGGCAAGGAAGGGCTGGAAGGGAAAGCAGGAAGAGGAGGCAGTTGCACACATCTATGGCAGCTCTCATGCTTCCTCTACAAGAATAGGGTAACTGCTCTGCAAATCAGGGCTACGTTATTTAAAATCCAAACCCGCACTTTTGGCAGTCAGAGCAGCAGTGCGTCTTCAACGCAGCATTTGATGTTTCCACCTCATCACCAAGACCACACAGCACTCAGCTCAAAAGCCTGCAGCTTTTCTGAAGTGAGAGATGCTGGTTATGCCATATTTTCAGTATCCCCAGGTCAGCCTCCACTGCTGCTCCCATTTCTTCCAAGCAATGGTCCTCTGCTGGGAATTCCTCAAGTCCCTACACTGGAAATGAAGGAACAAAATGTAGAAAGACTTTGAAAGCCCCAGGACGAAGACAAATTATATCAAAAGGGGCAGCAGGTGGATATTCCCAAAGCTGAAACTGAAAAGCTCTGGGGGAGAGGAGAGGCTGTGCTCTTGCTCTGTTCTTTGCCACCTTCCTTAGCTATCTGCAGCTGGTGCCTGAAAATGCTGCTGGACCTTTGCTTTGACTTTAAAGCCTCCTGATATTTTTACTCTCTGAAAGATATCCTGGCCCTGAAAAGTGATCCCTGAATTCCTCTACTAGCACAGCAGAAGACTGTTGGCATAGTAAATGGCTGATGGATCTCCATAGTGCATTTTCTTCTCAGACTGTTTGTCTCACAGTTGCTGGCATTGGCTGAAGCCAGAGACGATTTGAAATTCAGCCCATCCAGTTTGTGAGCTAGTTTCATTCAGTTCCAAACTACAAAGCTTTCTCTACAAACTGGGAAATAGAGGGTGGATGGCTTTCTGAAAGAGAGAATTAGCCTAATGGAAGGAGTTCTCAAAACAATCACGAGCAATTTATATAAAACAACTGTAAAATTACAGTGTTTCAGTAAATATACCTAAAGGTAAATAGGTTTGAAATTTCCTCCACAGCATGGCAGAGATCTGTATGTCTATCTATTGAATTCATCAAGTTACCAATATTTAGAGTAATACCAACATTAATATTACAAAGTGTGGATTTTTTCCCCAGGGGAAAAAAATTGCCATACATAGCAGCGGTAATTCCAGAAGGCAGTTGGGCATCTCGCCTCTTCTCTGATACATTTACCTTCTTATCCCTAGTTCATCTGGAAAATAGCTTAGTGCCATGAGGTTATTGCACAAACCAAGGCATACTCCTCACATCTGTAGCTGCCTTGCAGCCAGTCCCCTCAGAGAGCCCTGCAATCCAGTGTTGGGAATGGGGAGCAGAAGCAAAGGATGAATCAGAACAACACCACCCCTGGTAGCCTGTTCTCTTTCAGGATGAGAGAAGACATTTGCTTTACATTTCTGTTTTTTACAGGAAAAAAAAAAAGTAGTTCTTTGACCTAACACCTTGACTTTCCCAGGTAGAAACCATCTGTGGCTCTCAGCAATGTCAGCAAACAGATGGGGGAAAGCCCTGCGGATAATGAAGCCTTAAAAACCTAACACTTCCATGTTAAAATATCCAGAGGCAATTATATTCCAGTTTCCAGAGATCAGGAAAATGTTGGGGTTTTTTTAACTGTAGCTGACTGCACTGGGCCAGCAGGGCCAAGATCAGCAACTTCTACTCCTGGCCCTAGAGAATCCCCTTATCACTTGTAGGTCATTAAGCTCAGGAGCTTCTCACTCAATCCCAATACTGCAGCAGACAAATCTATCTACCACATAGATATTTGTGATCTCAACTGTTTTAACTCCTGCCCTTTGTGGGCTTACTGCTTTTTGTTGCTGATTTCCCAGGAAAAAACTGGGAATTAGCAACCCACAAGTGCAATTACTGCTTTCAGGGCTGTGGATAACCCAAGAAAAAGTCTTTGATACAAGTATTTAGAGATGAACGGAGAGGCAATGGTTTATAACTTGATGTTTAACTCCCAAAACTCCTTACA
Organism: Dasyornis broadbenti; assembly: GCA_013397935.1. Lineage (NCBI taxonomy): Eukaryota > Metazoa > Chordata > Aves > Passeriformes > Dasyornithidae > Dasyornis > Dasyornis broadbenti. Next base: position 1,985,114 of record VZRN01005622.1, on the reverse strand, counting down.
CTCTGGTAAGAATCACTACATATCTCAGGCTGCCCAGATGAAATTCTCCTCCCCATCCTTCAGTCAGAGGTAATGGCCTCCCAGTCCACAGCCAAACATGACGGAATTGCACCACACTTCCCAAACTGCACATGAAGAAGGTACAGACCTCAAGTAATTCCTGCTTTAAAAAAAAAACAAACAGGAATAGCAGAAGACCTGATGTACAGCAGAAATAAAACCCCAAGTGGCCCTTTCTCACCTGTCAGTCAGTCTTACCTGTAGCATCACTAACCATGGTTTAGGCAGTGCTAAGCAGGGGTAGAGACACGGCACTTACCAGACCTCTCTCCTTCAGCTCTTCACTGCTCCTTCTTCTTCACACTCTGGGGAAGCTAATTTTCTCTGAAATCTACAGCTTCCCCATTCCATGGACAGCTGTGAGGATCCTGTAAAAAGCCCCGGGAACCCCCATCAGCTGGGAGACAGCTTCTCCAACCTAAAGGAGCTGCATACTCAGCCCTCATCAGAGTCATCACATAGAAGAAGGTATGTATTTTATTTATGTATATACTTAAGGAAGAAAAAAATTTGTCTCCTGTGTTTATAGAGCAGCTAGATCAACACTTCCAAATATGAAATACATGCTGATATCGTATGGCAAAAGAGGAAGATCAATAGTCTTCTTTCATTTCCCTTTCTGTGGGCTTTTTTACAAGAGGAATAAATTGGTTGTACAACAAAACATACCTAAAATAGAAACCCACATCTATAATGGAAAAAACTACACATCCCACCTCTCAAATGCAAACTAAAGTCATGACACCAGAGTGAGGATGCCATTTATCACTGCCTACACTCTTTTGGTGCAGGGGGATAAACCAAAGCGGATGCTTGTCCTTTACCTTTTTTCTTCCTCACCATATAGGCTTCTTTGCTGTCTTAGACTCCCTCTCTCATGAGCCAGTTAACACCTATAGCTCTGTGTCAGTGCTCTAGAAAAATTCTCCTCTGCTGTTTCCAGCAAAACTTCTCACCTCATTTCTCTTCTGGTTACTAGCACTTCTTGCAGGTTTTATGCTCAGTGTGAGGGAATATGATGCAGGAGAGTGGAGGTGCTGGAAGAAGTCCTACAACAGGTCCTTATTCAGGTTTCTGCTAAACAAACTGCCCCACTTTTTCTGCAGACCATTGAAGAAACACGGTATCAAGTCAGGTCATCTCCCACAAGTATCAATGCTGTCGTTGGACTGCGGGTGTTGCTGGTAAAAGGTCTTCATTTTCTCATCTTCCCAGAGTGCCTTAAAATACAGCCCAGAGGGGAAGCTCCTGAGGATGGGGTGGCAGAGCTTCTCCAGGCTGGGAGAACATGCACATCATTGTCTCGTCCAGAGGTGCTGTGTGAAAAGCTGAGGTGCAGCACTACAACACAAATGAGAGAAAGAGAAGTAATACACAAAAAAAAAAACCACCAAAGTATGCAGAAGTGTCAGACAGTGACACAGGAAGTCTCCTTCTCCCCACCACAAGGGCTTTGCTGAATGCATTCATGCCACAGACCACAGCCTTCTTGCCACTGCTGCCCTCAGGCCTGTACAGGCTGTGCACATATATAGGCTACAGCTATTTGGCTGTGTCTGTGCACAGCTAAGGGCTCACTTAAAATACATGTGAAAAGTCCATGCCTTGATCTGCAAAAGTGTCTGTGCTGCACCCATGTCTGTGTGTCTTGCTACATGCATGAATATTTCAAAAATCATTATGCAGAGGTTCAACATTAAACACACACTCAGAGCTGCTGCACTCACAACCCTCTGACACAACAGGAAAAGTTACTTGGCTCGTTTGCAAAGTCTCCATCACTAGAAATCCAAGTTGCACATTGCTTCCATGTCGTTACAGTCAGAGTTACTGTATGGCTTCTGTAATGATAAAGAGTCTCTGGTTAAATTATTTTAAAAATTAATCCAAAGGGATAAACTAGAGGCAACTTTGAACTACACAGGCTTCCAACAAACCTTTTTGAAGAGGGTGATTTTCCCAAGTAATGCCTCATGAAAAGAAGATAACCTGTGGACACTGACTGCATTTTACATGGCGGGGGGTACCTGCAACTGAACAATGAAGAAAACAACCTCACTCAAAGTCCAGATTCAGTGAGTCCAGCACCTCTAGTCCATCAGGGTAACGTACATGTGCTACAAAACTTCTCCAAACAAGTTTTAATGCAGTTAACAAGGGCATAAGGAACATATGGGATGAGGGATCCTGGCTGAATGCATACCTAGACAATTAGCTTGAAAATTTATTTTCACTGAAAACAACATTTTGATCTGGAAGCTTTGGACTAGCGATCTATATTTCTTCATAGGCTCTAGAAACATGTATTGCATAATCTACTCAAAGCTGTCTTTTGCTTGTTCACACAGAGAAGTTCTGAGATGGATAAAGAACTTTCATTCTTTCCTGTGAAACAGGCAGATGGCAGTGTCCTGGCATGAGCAAGAAACAGGCACTATAGATTTCCGAGCTGGTGCTGAAAGAAAACCCAGCTCTGGCTCTACTGTTGTCAGGGGCAGGGAGAGGTCATCCTGACTCGTGCAAGAGACTTTTATTTGGGAAAATTAATGTTTTCCTACTACTGAAGGACACTCACAGAATGCCTCCCCCCCTCTCCTCAGGCCACACTATGACATCAAAACGCTCGTTAAGCCTTGGCCTTGATGAACATCTGGGCTGAGCTTCTCCTGAGTTTATCAGAAACGCTGTCTGCTCCCAGGAACTGCTGCTGTCTAACATGCTTTTGGTTTTTAACAAACAGCCTTGGAAACTTACTTTTCTAGCCTGAATAACAGCCTGAGCTTAGGCCTAAATTATTGGTGAAGTCTGGAGCTAAGTTTGGCAAGGCAGTCCTCTCTGAATCTGGTCATTCAATGGGAGGGCCTTCCTTATTCCGTTTTATCCTTATCTTTTCCCACCCTTACCCTTTTTCCTCCCCCAGCCTCAATGTCGATAATTTGTGGTTGATTTTAGTTTTAGATTGATAGATTTTACATTTTAGCACAATTTTTCTCTATGCTTTAACCATCTAGTAAGCAGTAGAGTGAGCCCTGCCAATCCATTTTGTTGTGCTTTCACTTTAATATTAAACATTTTAAAATCTTAAATAACATTAACAAAAGTATTTAATTTAATATTTATTAAAATTAACTCTTTAATAAATATTAAATTAAATATTTCACTTTCATATTGCTTTTGCCAATTCCTTTGCTGATGATTCTTTGAGCCACCTAAAACACTCATTTGTGACAAAAATTTAGCATTTTCTTGTTACTGAAGGCCATTCACCTCACAGAATTCCTAGGCTTTACTATATGTCTGCTGTAAGGGTATGAACCTCTAAAACAACTGTTTTCCCTAACAGATAGAATGCATAAGTATTTGGAGCTGGAATTTCACTGGAATTTAGGTGTGTTCGTGTCCCCAGTTACCATGGATATACGCTGATGCTCCCTCAGTGTAATCCGTCTCTCTGGTGTCTTATTACTCACACACCTGCTGCAAACCCCTTGTTTTTCCCACCTTTCAGCTCAAGGACTCATATTCACACTTGTTGCAAGAAGAATATTTGGAAGCAGCTTCTATGCTTATACATAGCATCGAATACTGAACGCCAGAGAGTTAAAAATCCCCCTGAGATCAAGAGAACTGCCTCTTTAAAATTCCTCCTTCATCTTCTAGTGCCTTTTAGAAACAAAAATTCTCTTTAGTCTCTCCACAGCTATTCCTTGTAGCTGCCAGGAGGTGGAAACATAGCTACACCAACCTATGGGAGAAGCATCGTGTTGATGTGCAGTTGTACAGCGTGCTGCCTGCTGAAGGACAGTGCTAAAAATATCTGCAGTCCAAATTGGCTCATTGGAGCCCAAAACATGGGATCATACCATGCTCTGCCTGAGCCTCTTCACATCCCCTTCCCCCACCTAGCAAAACATCTATACTGCTTGCTATGGATGCCCTTAAAGCAGCTGGGTCTGTCAGATGTGACTTACACATTTATTTGCACAGGAATCCAAAATCAGGCTGCTGTGATTGAAAGGCTCCCACTGCAGCAGCCATTGCAGCCCTTCAGGACTGATAAACAATCAGATCCCTTGCAAAGTGGCAGGGGGATAAATCTTCACTTGGTCTATTTATTTAAAAGATACGTGTCTGCTTTGACACTCAAAAACATTACACACATGTCCAAGTCTGAAAAACATGGCAGAGATCAGCAGTGCTTATCAGACAAGCCTTAGTTACCACAGAAACAGATACAGGTGTAACCATCTTCCCCCTTGGCATTTGGTACCAAATTTTAAGGCCTGAAAGAGAAGTCCTTTCACAAAAGGCAAATTTACATGAATATTTGGAAAATGGGAGAGGGATGCAGCAGGGTTAAAAGGTTGTAGACAAAATAAGCTTTCAAATTATTCTGGTGTTGGGTAAAATATCACAATTGATTTTGGTTTCTGTTTTTAGAAGAGTGAGTTTGACACTGACTTAACTTCTGTTTCCTATGCATTCCCCACCTTGAGCTCATACCACTGAGAGTGTTCTCAGCTTTCTCAGAGCAAGCTGAAGAGCACAGAGGATGGACTAGAAATGTGCCAGAAGGTATTTCAGAGGAGAGAACAACACAGGAAACCCTTCTTTGCACAGAGAGCTATAGAGGAAAGAAAAAAATTTCCCTGCGTGGGAGGCAGGTCCCAGAAAGTACAGATGGAAAAAAATGGGAAAGGGTTTCCCATAACTATATAGACAATGCCAGAAATCCACCCGAGATACTTGTGATTTTATAAAATCAATCATACACCTCATTTTCAGGAGAAAAAATAAAATAAAAATATATGCATATGTGTGTGTATATATATAGATATATAAATAAATATAAAATGTATATATCTTCTTACCTTTCACATACACAATTATCCAGGATATGACCACAGCCCACATCTTCTCCAGCCCAGAATCCACCCCCAGGGCTTTGTTCTGTTCCAGGTCAACCTCTGTCCTCTCTGGGGAATTGGTAATGCCACACCTGATATAACAACGACCAACATGCCAGTAAAAGTCTGCAGAACTGCATCTTCCCTTACCTAAAAATTAGTGTCAAAAAGGTGCCTGAAGATGCAATTCTTATTTTATTTTTAGTCAAAATCTTTTGGAGAAAACTTCAAGAAGGTGAAAGGTGAATGTGATCCCTACATTTTAACAAAGCTGGGGAACGGCTTGGAAGGAATATGAATCTCAGCCCAACCCAGATCAGAACCAACCCACAAAGCTCTAGGAGCTCACCACCTTGGCTACTTAGGCTAAATAGATATTCGCTTCTGCCAGGGGCACGGAGCTGAAGTCACTGGGCACAAGTAGAGAACAACATCTGCGTGATGAGTTAAGACACTCACAGATTTTACAGGGGCACTGCCACTGTACATTTCAGCCTCCCCAGCCTTTCTGCACAAAACTTTTTCTCTTCTAAGTAATGAAGCAAGAGAATTAAAAATTTACCTCAGTAAGAACAAAGTAACTCACAGCAGTGGCTGCCATACCTCAAGTCCCACTCTCTCTAAGCACCAATCCTCACTGAAGTCTACACACATGATAATGAATTCCAGAGGTGATAAGGCCAGGCTGTTTGCATACGCAAAGGTCTCCATTCAAGAAAATACATACATCTCCATTTTACTGATAAAATAACTTTGCTCCCTGTGAATGCAGCTGTGGCTACGAACCCAGAACAGATGCTAGGTGAGCCAGGGCAGACCTGCATCTAACACGAGACTAACACACATTTTCCCACGCTGCTTTTTCCACCCAATTCCTTTCAGCTCTGGTAACGGTGCTCAGAGTAGAAATCCCATGGGAAGCTATTTTCATTAGCTCAGAGAAATCCACAGCCAATCTAAAACAAATCCCCAACATTTTTCACGTGTCAGCCTTGCATTTAGCATGCACAGATGAAGAGACAGAGGAGTATGAAACTTATTGCACATGTCACAGTGTGGCAGCAATCAATTTCAGTTTCACACCCTAGGAGGAGAGCATACATCTTCATGAACACGGTTTTTATCCTGCAGAAACTTCTCCTGAGACATCACCATGTCACCTCCCAACTCCCTCTACAAGCAAGCTCCTGGACACACAGAGCTTACCTGTTACACTCACCCTATTGAAGTGGCCCACAGCAATTAGGAAAATATTCTTTATTTTGGCTCTGCATTGGTAGCAGACACTGTCTGACTGGTTGACTTCCCGAATTTTCAGAAATTTTCAGTGAGGACGTGACTTCTGCCTTGAGGTCTGCATTTTGTGAGAAGTGCAAGCTTTCCATCTCCTTTCCAAACCCCATCTCGTTTTCCTTATTGGCTCTTTTATACCTGTGAGCCTCAATTTGTGATGATGGATTCTGTTGATGCCTGATAAGGCAGTTCAGATTCAGGTTCCTTCCTTCTTCCAGTTATTTCGTGGTAGATGCATAAATGATTTCCAGCATGCTGTGTTCTGTGGTGGGAGCGTGCAGACATTAACTGAGCTGACCTTTGTGCCAGGCCAATTCCCGTCCCTCCCCATACTTCTCCACTTCTTTATGCACTGTGAAAACTGGGGCTATCTTGTCCTTCAGATGTGCACAGAGCACCCAGAATAACAGGTAACACAATGAAAAAGCTTTTCCTTCACATGAGAGGACAGAAAATCTATTTCCTAACATAGATCTTGCAGCAAAGGCCTTATATGAACAGAATATTCACTATAAGCTTTGCAGTTTTCATAAAAGTAGAAGATGAGGAAAACAACCAAGTGAAAGCATCAGGGGAGAGGGATATTTGGGAGGGCTGTTTGTTTTTATTTCTCCAATTTGAAGGTTTTTGCTTTCATCAAATATTGAGCTATTCCATGGAAAGATAATCTAAAAATACTGATTGGCTCAAAATTGTTCTCTTTTGGGATCAGATTTCACCTCACAGCTCTCTGGGCAAAATTGAGCACAGAGAAAACAAAACACTGAAATACATCATGCAGAGCATGGCTCAGCAGAAGCTTATTGCAATAGATGTTCTTTCTTTCCCAGATCCCAGGCAGTGCCTCCTGGCCACACCAAGTAACTCCCACACTGGACTAAAAAAATATCAAAAGCTAGCAAAATTCCTTTATAATTGTTCCTCCCCCTCAAGAGGGCACCTGTATCAAATTATTTCATTAGCACAGGTAAAAGCCTGACTCCCAGTAATATGAATATATAGAACAGCATGCTACTGGCATCTCTTTTTCTATGATGAAAACAAAAATCAATTCTTGTTACTTTAATTTGTACTTTAAGTAGGAGAATCTGATGTGAGCATCAGGAAAAAAGAGAGAAATTCTGAAAGAAAAAGAATAATGCTTACCCCAACATCCTCCTGTTTCAGACCAGCATTAAGAGGCAGGAGAGCTTCTTTCTTTACTTCAAAATATAGATTTTTCTTTTTCCTAGAAAAACAAAGCTGCAGTTTAGGAACATCTTTAAGTGCCAGACCAGCAAGGAACTTGGTACACTGCTGGGAAGGAGAAAAATAAGAGTGGTTTGCTTGGCCTCTATTTTCCAAATGGGTAGGTGGCTTGAGAGATTCTGTGATTCAATAAGTAACTAAAAATCAAAAGAAAGTGTTTGTTTGCTCAGGAATTGATTTTTTCCCCTCTCACCCTTAGCCATGGCAGGACTTCTGGTTGTTCCACATTGCCTGATCCTTGTAAGCTGTGTGCTTGTGTCCTGTGTACTTGTGTGAGTTAAATCACTTATTTTGGGTATGCTCGGATCTTCTTATTGTCAGGGAAGGACAGCAAATGGGATTGAAAAGGCCAACCAAGCATTTATCTGCACTTTTCTATACTGCATAGAAATTCCTGTGTAGGCTGGACTTGCAAGAAATTGAATGTCTGGTTGGTTTCTGTGTTATTTTAATTATTATATGTATTCTTCACTTTCAGCTCTTTCTTGGTGTTCTACAAGGGTCCCACATACACTCTCTGGTGTCAAACTTTCAGTTATGGGTCAGCTACCCAGGCCCAGGAGACTTCATCAGCTTTTACTAACTAAGGCCAGCTTAGTCTAGCCTTTCCTGATGACCCAGGAATTTTCTGACACCTAAAATACTCAGAAGGCGTTTCATTTTCGGAGGGCAGAAAACAAGCACAAGTTCAGTTGCTCTTTCAACAGCTCCAGAGGTGCTCAGAGCCCAGTGGTTCACGGAAGGGGAATAATGGGAGCTGCCCATTCACAGCCTCTGCAAGTCCTTGAAGCAATGAAAATCCTTACTATTAACAAGCAGCAGTCCAGTGTCCCAGACATGTTTACTGAAAATGTAGACTCTCTGTGCAGGAAAACATTCGTTTCCAGAGCTGCTTTCACACTTCCTTAAGAAGACATGAAAGGTGCTGGCTTGAGAGCTCAGACACAAGCAGCAGCCATTCACAAAGCATGCACAACTTTGAGAGGAAAGCAAGGGGTCTTTTTTCTCTTCTCTTTCTACTTTCTCTTTCTGCTTTCTCGTATCTCATGCCAATCCCAAAGCAATCACTTCTCCTGCAGAGCAAGCAATGGACTTTGAAGTCCATTCAGCACTGGGTCTGTCAATGGAGTGTAATCACAGTTACTCAGCTTCCACAGTGAAGCCTCTGGATTCATACTCACAAGCAAACAGGGCTGGATGTATCTCTGAGGTTTTTCCCTCAGAAACAGGGCAGTGAGCAGCCTCTTTATTTGAGAAAAGCCTCAGGAGGCTTGCAGCCAGCACCATGAGCTGCACACACATGTTCAACAGGATCAGAGATGAGCAACACAGGAAGACACTGTGCATAGGGCTTAGAAGAGGAAAAGATCTCCTATTGCAGCCACAAAAAAAAACCAAATATCAAAATAGCAAAGCTCCTCTTGATGAGTAAATCTAAATATGTGTCCATTTATGTTAAGGCAAGCAACATCTCAGGTGGCCCAACTTTGGTAAATCCATCAGCTTCAATTCAATAGTTAATGAAGTTTCATTGCAAGATTGCAAGGCAATCAGGACTAGGAAAAACACAGATCACAAGATCAGACAGTGTGTTCTCTACTGTCCTCCTGTATCCTACATAAGTCCTGCTTTAGGAACCTAAATCCACATGAAAGGTGGGGGGGGGGAGAAGGATGTTTTGAGGTTTTGTGTGTGTTTATACAAAATCAAAACATTAAACAGTGATAAAATTTGAAATCCTGATATTTTTAGCCTATTTTGTTTAAAAAAAAAAGGCATCATCATGGGAAAAATACATATCCAAACAATTCAATGATAGCAAAAAAGCACCTTTTTACCCTCCTGCTTAACCTCAGTTTCAAACCTAGTTTGTTTGGTTTGCTTTTCCAGAGTACCACTTCATTATTACATATCTTAGAAATGACAAATAGGCTGTCAGTTTTACTTTCTTATATCAAGATAAAAAAATAAAAATAAAAAATGAAAAAACTAACATCAAAACCCAAGAGTTCTATATTGAACTAAACCATAAGGCTTTTTTGCATAGTGATCATTGTTTTTATTAATCATGCTGTGAAGCAATTTAGAATTAATTTTCAAGAGAACACAAAGAGTTTGCAAATTTTGTATCTCAAGACATATGTATTCTGCTACTGTAAAGAGAATAGGTCCAGGTACCAATTAGTGGAAAGGTGCACTTTTTTTTTTACTCAATATAACAAAATTATGTCACTCAAATAACAAAAAAGTCAAGCAAACCTTGTGAAATCGACACTCCAGATTCAGCTAAGCTGCTTAAATGTATAACTTCACAGTATTACAGTGGATCAAAAGACTAACACATTCAAGTGATCAAATCCTCAGACTAAAATAATTGATTAATAAGATTATTGCCACTCACTAAAGAAACCCTAGGAGAGTTTAAGACAATGACAACATCCTTCAATTTCAATTACCTTGCTTAAAATAAACACACATTATTGTCCACTAGGTACCTTTTCCTTTATTACAGGAGGGTTCCTATTCTAGCATTCTCTTTTTCAAAAGGACACAGTGAGCCTTAAAAAATGTGTAATAGTTAAATCATGCAACAGCTTAAAATGCAACCATTAATATGAGAAAATCTGACTCAGTGAGAAGTTGTGGTTTAAGTTTAGGAAATCATTAAAGGACTCTGCTGGGAATCTCTCATGTGCACAGACAAATGAAAACCAAGAGATAACAGTGTAACTGCCCCCTGCAACGGCTAAAAAATAAAAGCCAAAAACCAAGAGTGCAGGATAAATTATTTACTGCTTACCTTCTCGGGATCTTGTCACTGGCTAGAAGGACACAGACCTGGAACTTAATGCCACACACCGGAGTTTCATTCAGCCTCATACTGGCTTCGCCAGTGACACAGGTCTTTAAATTCTTCCTCCACTGGATGACCTGCCAAGGAAACAGCTTATTGTAACTTCAGCTATGTCTGTGGATAACAGGATTTTTAATTTGTCCTTCTCTGGTATTTACTTCTTGAGAGGGCATATCCCACTCATTCCAACTCTGAATCCAACATTTCAGGATCATTTAGGATCATTTTTTTAGGCCAAGATATAGTCATAGATGATCAGGATGATTTTCAAGGCAGGCAGTAAGCTAAGATGTAGGTGGGTTTTTTCTAGAAAGTTTGTGTCATCCTCCAGTTAAATCAGGGGCACAAATTCTGCTGTCACCAAAACCAGTTTTACAATCAAGCCACCCTTATTTCTAGGTATGCATTATATTCAGATTTATCCTGTCCTTAGTACTTAAGTATGGTTGCCTGGTAGGATTTGTTGCTTATTTGGAGAGAATTTTAAAATAATAAATATAAGCTCATACAAGTTCTACTGGCTTTTAAACTATATTAAAATAATTTAATTTTACACTTTTTTTTATTTATTAAAATAATCTTGGATTCAAATAGGGTCTAGCTTTATATCCCTCCCAAAGCTTATAATAATGGTTTTCAATAGTTACACAGGAAAAGGGCTGCATTCTGCATTTCTGCAGTGCCAAACATAGCAGTAGCCATTTCCTTTTTTTGATAAGAGATAACGAGCCTTTCAAAGCCGCAAAGTGACAAGAACTAATAAAGACCAGGCATTATCCACCCTCACGTTTCTATTAAAAGTTCTATAAGCATCACAAAAGCCTCATCAGAGCAGAACACAATAGTTCTCCCAGCACAAAAGCCAATATACAGTGACCAAGAAGATGGAAACCTACAGGAAGTTTGTATTTCTCTTTGCCTTCAAGGCTACATTCAGATTTTTCCATTATGTTCACTGATCTCAGATAGAAAGGTAAATGAATGCTAGTCCAATTTAAATCCTTCTTGCTGCAAGAGTGAATGCACCCAATAAGAAATTTGATGCAGAAGTTAGGTCCTAATTAGCTGAGGCTAAAGCACCCAAGCACTCCAAATAGCAGTTCAGCCTGATCTTAGGGGAAAAAAATTTCAGAATAGAGTTTTTAGTGGCAAAGTGAAATTAAACACTGAATACTACAGAGAGGTTAATGCAGAAATTAGGGATATTTCCTCCATGAATTACAGACCTGGGGGGTGGGAGTGGGGCAAGATGGGACACAGGCAGCAAGAGGGAGAATGGAGGATGGGAAGAGAAAAAGAAATCAATGCCTTAGGCCTGGACACTTCCAGTCTCGCTGAGCTCTGTTTTCTGGAGGAAGAGCTTTTGCTTTCTCTGGTAATTGTGTAAGCACCTTTACATCATATTCCTTGAGGAAAATAGTGAAGTAGACATAGTGGTTATTATTTATGTATTTCAAAAGCTTAAATGAAAAGGAACACAGTCTACTGTCAAATTCAGAAATCAATCCCCGGAAGGCAAGAAATGCACATGCAACAGAGATGCAAGTAGCTTACACTGTTCTTTCATAGATCAAGGGAAAAGAACAGTTTTATAGGGGTAGATTCCATAGTCAAAAGAAGGACACATGTGCTGCATGGAAAAAGCCAAACTTGTAAATTTATGACATTATTTTTTATGTTTCAGCATCTTTCATGTCCAAAGAGTACCCAATGATAGAGCAATTGAAAGGCAAAACTGAAAAGATAAACATCCAGAAAATGCCCAACAGGATGAGCTGGAATGAAAGTGAAGGTACCAGGGCCAGCGGGAAGACGAGAACTCCAAAGGCATTGCCATTCAAGCAGCATTAATCACACCGACATCAGCTGCAGTAACCCAAACAGTGCTGCAGGCAGCCCGATTGCTGTGCATGCATGTGAATATATCCACGTGTGTACAGCCATTTACTAGAACACACAGCTCCACCAAAAAACGTCTACCTTGCTTGCCTAAGTCCTCATTTTTAAGACCTTTGAATTTTTGCTGTAACAGAAATTTCCAGGTTTTTAACAGTGATTTCTGTCTGACATGACAGCAAAAGAAGCCGTACAGACTTCATTGTTTCCTCAGTAATAATTTCTACACCTAAAAGCACCAATTCATGATCAATACATAACATTCTAAAGAAGAAAGCATTGTTTGGAGTTTATATTCTCCAGTTAAAAGGGCACTAGGGAAGACAATTCAATATTTAAAGCACAAAGACAAAAGCCTGGGGCAAAAGAAGTAGCACTGTAACTCCTTACTGACAGGTCCAGGGGGTGGAAAACTTCTCTTTGCTGCGAACACAGGGACAGCCCATGATATTTTTCCCCTCCCACTTTTTAGGAAGACATAGGCCCAAAATGCTAGAAGGAGGGGTATTCTCTCCTTCCTCTAGACTCTGCAAACCAGCAGGATGGCAATCTTTGCTTCCCCGCTTCTTTTTTCTCTGACTCTCTTTACTATGTCAGAAGCATGTGATCACCAGAACAGAAAGAATTAATTACCACTCCACTTTGTACAGGATGACTGATGGATATTCATTTGGTAGCTCAAATGGACTTTGCTTCGTGATTAAGGAGGACTTCAGTGAACCAAATATTTCTATTACCAAATCACATGGTGCTTTATACAGCACTTGCCAGACTAAAGTGGAAAAACCATCACTGGCAAAAGAAGGGGCAAAGGGAAAGGGGCTGTAGCGATTTTGAACAGCTTAAATACAGGAACAAAAGAAGTATGTTTCCACCACACATTTGAAAATGAATTTTCATTAACTGCTTTGTTATGAATCCAGGAGAAGGATGGCACTGCAAGGAGAGCAGCGAGCCTGTGGTCAGCAAGTCTACAGTAAACAATGTAGGTGAACAAGCACTATTTAGAAATCCTCATTACATCAATTTTTAAGGGATGTACATGCTCCCAGGCAAGAAAGTGAGTCACCAACATAAGGAAGGAACATTTTTACACCAAAATAGCCACATAAACCTTTTGTCAACAGAACAATGCTGGCAGCATTACAGATCATTTGAGCACACCTTTATTTTCAGAACCAAATATATGAACTATATTCATTCCATTTTAGGGCTAGACTTGTAAAATCATGTTAACAACAAAAGGCACCTTTTAGTCAACTGAACCTTTTAACTTTACACTCGTATTAAAGACATTAACGATATGGTTTACCTGTGAATTTACTACAGTCAGAGATCCTAGCAAGCACCAAAATTAAGAATAAAGGTGCTTCCCTTCATTTACCCAACACACTAAGGAAACCATATGAACACTTATAACTACTAGAAAACACTAATTTCTGACCATTTTTGTTACCAGAGGTGAGTTTCACAGAAATTTTTGTAACCAAACATCAGGAAAGCTTTGGCAAAAAGAATTACAGAAAACATTTTGTAAATGTTATCCCACAGGATAATGCCATGTCAATAGAAACAAAGGTCCATAATTACTACAACTAGGCTACAGCTGAAAAGGAGCATACTGTGAAGAAAGCAGAACCCTAAGTCCTTGTGCTAACAGAACCACACCACCTAAGTCACTGTGGCCAACTCCTGCAATAAAGAAATATTGTTAATTAAGAGGCTTTTTTTCAGATTTTATCACTTTTCACAGTGTTAAAAAGTAATATATCTTCTATTTCTTTTTCTTAGTTATGTTCTTCATTTTTGTAGCTGTATGAATATGCTTAAGAACACTCTTGCAAAAGGCTCAAGAGCCAGAAAAGAAGATATTGCAATCTGCCTTTACTCTGATCAATTCTCAAATAATTTTCATTCTACTAGTGGAAAGATAGGAGAGTTTTTTAATTTCTATGCTTCACTAGCATTTTACATTTGTGTAGCATCTTATTCTTGAAAAGTCCTGTTGGGACCCAAAATTACCTCAAGCGACTGTCGCAGTGGCACTACAATGAAAAAATAAATCTTGATTCAAATGCTGTGTTTTTTCCTCATGCGCTGACCTGAGATCCTTGTAGAGTTCCCATCAGCACTGTGCTTGGCTGCAAAACTGAGAGCCACTGATGTCCTTCATCATCCAGCCTTTGTCTTAGTTGTTTGAAAGGTTGCAAGCAGAGGACAGGGCAGGTTTGACTTGTCTGGTGCTTGCAACATCAGGGCTCACTTACTTCACTTTGTAGGTTCGAAGCTGTAGAAAAAAGAACAACTCCTAGTCACAACAGGCTTGCAAATCCACTTAAAGGCTTTTATAACATCAGTGAGTGATCTGTTGCAGCACATTTGGGTTATGATCGTTTCTATTACCTTCCCTTCGAATTAAACAGTCGGACCAGACAGCCAAGAAAAACACAGGTATTATTTCTAATAATCCAATTCCACAGCAAGTTAATGAGAGAAATAAGTAGTTTTAAAGCTTTTTAAAATTGAATTAGATTTTTTAACAAGAACTTCTCACAGTCAGTTTATTAATTATCTTGGTATTCTGAGATCTCAAATTTGGAGTCTTCCCCCTGCATTAGAAACACCATCAGGTCAGTCCATGTCCATAAATATATCCTGCACATGCTTGTGGATTGTGGATAAGATATGCTCTTGTGACAGACTGACCCCAATCAACAGCCAAACACCCACCCTCTCACTCCTTTCCTGCAGAATGGGGAAAAATTAAAAGGAAAGCAAGACTTAGGCATTGAGATAACGATAGTTTGATAGGGAAAGGAACGCTGTGCATGCAAGTAAAGAAACATGGGAGTTCATTCCCATCAGTGGGCAGATCTCAAGCTACCTTCAAGGTAAGCTACACCTCAACATGCACAACAGCTGCTTGGGAAGACCACCATAACCACATCAACTGCCTTTCGTCCTTTTACCAATCTTTTAATGCTGAGCACAACATCCAGTGGTGTGGAATATCCCTTGTCCCTGTTGAGAGTTTGGGTCAGCTGTCACCACTCTGTACCCTCCCTGTTGTCTGGGAGGGAGTGAGGGGGCAAAAGCTGTGAGAGAAAGCAAACACTCTTCCACAGCAGCCAGAAAAGTGGTATAGCATCACTAGTGTCTTAGCCACAAATGCAAAGCACATCACCATGAGGGTTGCCAGGGAGACACTAAACTTCATCCCAGCCAGGCGCAGTACAATTTCGAGCCCTTATTCCACACCATTCATATCATGTGTGATCTGAGACATCAGAGTGTCCTCTGTCCATTCATACATTGCTTCATTTCTGTACCCTACTCAAACCTTTTCAGTCCATCTGTTTCTCTTTCCTGAAATCCCTTCTTACCAACATACTTAAACCACCTTCACATCCAATAGTCAAGTTTATAAATCCTCGATAACCACTACACCTTGTCCCTTGACATATATATAGATGTTATTCTCCCATTCCATGCCCTCGCTCCCCCAAATTTCCACAAGAACAGTCGATGACTTTGGTCCTGTCTGTCAAGGGGATCACTCAGCACAGCAGAAGCATCACATTGGATTGTTGAGCACCAAGACCACTTGAGGTGGGTCAGTGCTGCACTCACATGGTTGCTGGTGAGGCCCGTTCTCTGTTGGTTCAGATGATTGCTGCTGTATTTCTTCCTATACCATACAAGTCAAATAATGGATTATTGTCCCCCAGGGATAATCTCCTTGAGGTTCCACAGTTTCCACTTTCTTCTTCACCAAGTGCACCTGGGTCCCTGAGCAAGGACAATCCCACAAATACACTTTCCTTTTCCTAAGGAAGAGCAATCCATACTACCTTTCCCAGTGCACCTACAGTGTAGCCAATTTGCCATTCCTCACAATATTGATATCACAGACACATCCCTCCATTCCAGGGAGGCTTTGCTTACAAGAGTCATTTAATTGCAGTGCATGTTTCACATGCACGATGGCCTCAACAGTCAGGGCTCACCCCTCAATCACAAACCCATTTTTTCATTGCATCTCCCCCAGTTATGGTCCTTATCTTGCATTCTTCAAGCTTTTTCTTCCTATTTTCTCCCCATATCCTGTAGAGGAAGGGGGTGAAAGCTGCTGGACAAGGTTAACCTGCCACAGTTCTTTCTTTTTTTTGGCATCCAACAATGGCCACACAGATTTTAACCAGTGACTTCCAAGCCTGCAGTCAAATGCTGCTGGCACAGGTCAATCCAGCACAAACCTGCTCCCTTCAAGACATTTCTCAGAGCAAGAGAAGCTCTTGCCCAGAGCAAAGGTCAGGCTTGCCTCAGATGACCTCCTTGACTGAGTTTTTGAGTACAATATCATTAGGACAAAATGCAAAGCTGCTAAGAGATGCACATGATTAATACTTCTGCCCACAAGGACAAGACAGCCTATCAAGGTATCATGCATTCAGTGAAACTTGGTTAAATAAATCATCTTTTAAATCAACCTTTGCCCAATCAAAGTCCAGCCTTACTTATACGTACAGCCAAAGGAGGAACAGCAAAAGAGAATCCCTGAGAAGGCTGTTCTACATAGATATACAGGTAAGGAATTCCTTTTTTTCTAATCCCTCTTCCCTTAGAAAACTCCTTTTTGCAATAAAAATTATGTTGAATGTAAAACTCTGATGGATTAAAAGTAGTAGTATGCAGTGCATACATACAGTGCAATACCTTCTCTCCAGTTCTAAATTCTGAAGAAACAATTTTTCCCATAAAAGCCTACTGTTTCTTCAGCTCTGTGTAGCACTGCTTTTGCATTTTAATTTTGGGAATTAGCACAGATTCCCAGTGTTTGTCAAGAATAACTGCTTTCAATTGTACTTGCAATTGATATGGTCTGATGTGTTCCAGACAATGTCCAAATAACAGCGCAGTTGATCCCTTTATTGGTTAATGTCAGTGCAATACAAAGACTCATAAAAGCTCATAAAAGCTCAAGGCACCTGACCAAGGACTACAAATGAATCATGATCTGCAGGCTTCATATCCTTGCTGCTGAAATTCCTGTATTCTGCAGCTCCGGTGACATCTGTGCCAAACCCACACCACACACATCCATGCTGTTCTGTGTGCTGCCCAAGAAAGCTCAAAAATTCTGCTTCAGCTCCCATAGCAAACAGTCTGCAGCACAGGCGGCCACAGCAGTGGCTCTTCACTAGATTGCTATCACAGAACGATTTAACTGCCAGCACATCTAAAGAACTGACTTCTGTCAGTAAAGAGAGAGAGAAAAAAAAAACTTTCCAGAAAAATATAAACCAAGTTTACTAATTACCTGGATTTTCCAAATATCTTCAGTTGTCTCATTCCCCTGTCTTCATGGATCTTTGGCGGGACAACTATCTTGGGATGTTCCCTGGTCACACCTGTTCTTTACCCTCCATCTGTGGTATTCCTTCATTATATGCTTCACCAAAACCAGAGTTTCTTTACATCATGGAAGAGTTTAGGTAGGAAAGGACTTTTAGAGGTTGCCTGGAGCCCATATAAAACAGGGCCAGCTTAGATCAGGTTTCTCAGGGCCAATCCAGGTATCTCCAAGGACAGAGATTTCACAGCCTCTCTGGGCACTTCTAGTAGTATCTGACAGCCCCAAGAGGAAAAGCTGTCTTTAGGAATGTCTAGTTGGAATCTCCCTTGCAGCAGCCTGTGTATGTTGCCATTCATCTTCCCACTGTTAACTTCCACAAAGAGTCTGGCTGTGTTCTCCACACAATCCTGTTAGGCAGACGGAAGATATCAATCAGATCTTCCCTTTACTTTCTCTTCCCGAGACTGAACAAATCCAGCTCTCTCAGCTTCCTTAAATGTGTGATCCAAAACCTAAATCCCCTCAGTGAACTAGCTCCAATATGTCAATTACTTGGGGAGATCGAACCTGGGGACGGTACTCATGTGTGGTCTTCCAAATACCAAAAGGAGCGGAACAATCCCTTCGCTCCAGTTACAGTCCTTTTTCCCAAAACTTCATTTCCTCTGTAAGACTTAATCCTGGTATTACACAGTCTCCTCAATCTTTACTATGTTTTCACAGGCAGACTTTTCTTATTTCAGTTCTGCATTTTGCTTAACTTCATTTGAGATACAGAGACAGAAAGCAAGGAGGATCAAGGAAAAGGGTTTGGTTTCTTCTCCCTAGCCTTGTTAACTAAATTCAACTTTGCACAGCTGGATTTCCTTGGGCCAAAAGAAAAAAAACTCCATACCAAAAAAAATGACACCCCAAGAATTCTGAAGCAAACCTGCTCAAAATGTAATTAAAGGGAATATACCCTAGGTAAGCCTACTGTTTTTACTCACAGGTATCTTTTCCATCCTGTCTGGTAGAGATGACTTCTGTTCTCCAGCCCCGAGAGTGTAAAATGACCAAGAAGCCCCAAAAGAACTATGGCTTCCTCCTGCGTATTGAGCAGGACACCGCAGGGCACATCATCCGCAACGTGGCACGCAACAGCCCAGCTGAAAGGGCTGGCCTGAAGGATGCAGACAGAATCCTCAGGGTTAATGGGGTCTTTGTGGACAAGGAGGAGCATGCACAGGTACATCTCTGTTCAGTGTGGGATCCACACCATGCCCCCATTACCCACAGCTGCTGTGTGAAGCTTTCTCTTCCAGTTTTTACGGCATCTCTGGCTAGGAAATCCGAGAGCAGAGTCAACTGCTCTGAGTATGCCCCTGCACAGTTCATTACCCACCACGGGCATGGAATGTCTTTGGGGTGCCTCCCTAGTGCACGAGCAGGGGGTTGAGACAACAAAAACAGTGACAGTGCACTTCTTCGTGGGGAGAGCTTTTAGCTCAACCACTCAAGTGCCTGCTTCCGTTTCCCTTTGTCCATTACAGGTGGTGGAGATTATCAAAAGCAGCGGGAATTCCATTATACTCCTTGTTCTGGATAACGCATCCTATGAAAAGGCACAAAAGGAGGGAGTGAACTTGGAAGAGCTGGGTCAAAAGGCACCACCAGGACAACAGCAGGAGCAGCAGTGCCCACCATCCATGGCCAACAGAGGAACTGCTGCAGTTCCACAGCCCCGGCTCTGCTACCTAGTGAAGGAGGAGACAGGCTATGGCTTCTCTCTGAAAAGCACAGAAGGTGAGAGCCTGGAGAGAAGAAATTGGATATATATTTGTAAATATTTGGCAGCAGGGATAGAGGCAACCACAGTGAACCCGTGGGGGCTAATGGGGACACACAAACTGTTCTTGCAAACAGAAAGAAAGTAAGAAGCAGCAAGATGAGTTCAGATCTATCTCCAGTGCATTTCTGTATAGCACATGCAGTGCAAGGTTTTCTGAGGACCATGCTTCTCATGGGGTAGAAAAACGATGAAAAAAAGAGAGAAAAATAAGCTATTTTCTGCTTGTTATTTAAGTCCTCTTAACAAAACCAAATTTACAGTCCCTGCTCAAACACCAGATACACACTCAATGTGCTATGTTAAGTCCTGTTCCATTCCTCAAAAGCACCTCAGGAATTAGCACATGAGGTTCTAGACAGCTGCTTTTCCTGATTTGTAAGTGAATTGATTTGTAAGATAATTTTGAATGTCTTCCATTTATGCCTTTCTTCCAAGGCCAGTCAACAGAAGAGGGAAGTCTTCTGGAAAGCATCATCTCTAAAGAGCCCTCTAAAGGGTATTTTGGAATGCAATATAATTGAAGGACCAAATATAGAAGCCTTCCAAACACAGGAAATTATTCAATGTATAAAACAACAGTAAAAGCAGCTACTCTCTCCAAAATGATGGGGGGAGAAGGGGGTGGGAGGGAGCAGGAATCAAATCCCTTTCAGCTATGTTAATGAGCCCCTTTGCGCTCTTGGTAGGGAAATAAACAACAATTTGAGCTGCAGATACTGAACAAATATCTCCCCCCACCACTGAGGTGATTTTTCCAGAACAGTAAGAGACAGAGGAGTGTCTGTGTGGAAGTTTTTGTGGTGCTTCTGTAATCTGCGGGCAAGCAGAAACCAAGAGTCTCTGAGGACATCAGTGCTGAGTTTCCTTAACCACTAAATTCAAGCCTATTGCAGTGACTTACCCTGTGTAATGAATTTTCATTTATTTTAGGACAGAAGGGGTTGTTCATAGTAGAGCTTTCATCAGAAGGAGCAGCTGCAAAGGCTGGTGTCCAGAATAACGATCGCCTGATTGAAATCAATGGAGAAAATGTGGAAAATGACACACACGAGGAAGTGGTGGAAAAGGTATTGATTCATCTTCTGTTCTGGCCTACTTTCACAGCAACCTATCAGGGTTACTGAGGAGGCCAGGCTGGCTGATTTAAGCGCTTCACAGTAAATCTTGGGAGCTGCTGTTCATGTACCATCAACACATCAGCATAGCCCTCTGCATTGGCTCTATTATCAAGCAGCCTCTTGAGCTGCCTCTCAATGAATACTGCCATCAAGACAGGCCAAAGAATTTGAAATAACACCAGTATACTGTTGCCAGAAACCCTATTAAATAAATTCATTTCCTAGAAGTCCTGGAAATGCTCCTAATGGCAGGAGGGCAAGTCATCAAATGTGGTTTCCAGGGCAGGAAAAGGGAAGCCCTCTGATGACACAGTCAGCATGGAGCAGGGAAGATTCATGATTTTAGACAGTAGTCCCTCTCTCCTGTTAAGAAGTCCAAAACTAATGAAAATTACTGTGCAAGTAATTTCACTAACTGGCCGCAAGGAAAGTTGCTAATGAGGCTTCCAGCTTTCCGCTCTTGGCACTGCTAAAACACAGCTGGAGCTGAAGAGATTTCAGAGAGCCATGAGACTCCAGCATTCCAGCAGCATTCAGTGCACACGGCTAACTATGGAATCAGGCAGCACCTGTGTTTATGTTGAGCTACTGGAACATCAGCAGCAGAGTGACACTGGTTAAGATGAGTAAAAATGGCACCCATTAGAGTAGGAAGGACTAAGAGAAGGATGGGCTTGGAGGGGTTGAACAGACACACAAGAAAAAAACCACCTCAGAATCAGCAATACAGGGAGACAGAAGAGGGCCTAGAGTGACAGAAACTTGACTCCTGTCAGTGTAATCTAAAATAGTGGTATAGATGGCACAATAATTCTATATTGTACAATTCCACACCTAGAAAAGCCAAGTACTATCTACTGAGGCTCCCTGGATTCTAGAGCACTATGTGCCACCCCCACGGCCTTCTACATATAATTCCCTATAGGTCAGGAATACAGTATGAAATACAGAAAATTTCTTCATATATTACATTCCCATGATTCTGTCGAGGTCCAAATTTCTGACTGGAGAGGGGGGAAAGAAAAATCAATTTATGATAGCATGGCCTAGACCAACAGCACCCAGACCCCACTATGTATCATGCACCAGTTACCAAAATATCTGCAATTCCTGCATGCTGTTGAAGGGGTGACATCTGAGACTGTGCATGTGCTGTCACAGGTCAAGAAGTCTGAAAATCATGTTATGTTTCTACTTTCAAATGAAGAAACAGACCGCTATTTCACAAGCCAGAGGATGGCACTGAGCAAGGAGAGCGCCAGCCTAAAGTTGCTTCCCCTCAAACCACGACTTCTTGAGCTTCAGAAAGGAAAAAGCGGTTATGGATTCTATCTACGGATGGAACAAAATACTGGTGGTAAGAACCAAGTTAACACACAGACCATGACATTTGCTGTACCATTTCTTCCCATATGATGTTTGCAGCCCTCATTCTCATTGGCTTCTTACTGGCCAAGCAGGAGAAATCCTCAGAGAAAACAGCCTCAACCTGAAGTGCAATTCTGATCATTTGCCTTTGCCATGCATTTTAATGTATTTAAACTCACCAAGCTCTGTCTTCACATCAGTCTTTCTCCCCTTCTTATCTTAGATCACATAATCAAAGATGTGAATTCTGGAAGCCCAGCAGCCGTGGCGGGTCTCAAGGACAATGACATCTTAGTAGCTGTCAATGGCGAGCGAGTGGATGGGCTGGATCATGAAAGCGTAGTGGAAAAAATTAAGCAGTCCGAGGCAAAAACCTCCCTGTTGGTGGTGGATAAGGAAACTGACACCATGTATAAACTGGTAAGAAAATGCAAACTACTGCTAGGAATTGATAATTTATCACAATGAAACAGCCAATCTGCTCTGACACTTCTTCAGCTTGCAGGAAATGTCTAAGATACACCTATGTTCCAGCAACTCCACTTGTACAGAAAGTCACTAAACACCCAAATCTTTGGCCTCTTCCTGGTTTTTACAGACACTATTGGAACAATTCTAAATTCAAACACACCAGAAAGGGTAAAGTTTGCTGTTAAGACAGCAAATTCAGAGCTACACGACTGTGGAACCATCTATGAATAACAAAGTTCCCTTCTCACACAGATCAACACTGTAGTTTTCCACCCAGCCAGAAATTAATAGGGAAGAGTTCTTCACTGCAGCTCAAATCTGAGTCATTAACAAAGTTTCAAACAAAATATGTTGAGCATGAGATCCTGAAACAGATTTCACAGCAAAACAGCAGGTTTTATGTCAATATTATTTGTCACCTTTTTCAGGCTCAGATTTCCCCCTTCTCATACTACTACAAAGCACAGGATCCAAATCCAGCTAAAATAGAGGAAAGAGTGGAGTTGCACACTGAGCAGAAAGTGAACTACAAGCCAAGAATCTGCAAGATGGTGAAAGGACCTAATGGATTTGGCTTCAGTTTAAACATGATCAAGAACAAGCCTGGATTGTTCATCAATGAGGTACTGAGGAAGAATGAGGAGCAAGGAAAAGCTCAAGTAGTCTGTTGCACAGCTTCCTCCCTTCCATCCTGCAAACAAATAGAAAAAAAGCCACAAAAATCTCTTCTCCGATGCTCAGATAAGAGCTAGAAATGTTTAAGTCTGACTGACATTGTTGGCCTAAGTCAAAAATGAGCACCAGAACACATTCCTCATTCTGTTAGACATCTAGAGAGAAGGAGAATTCAGCTTTTGCATAATTTTTGCTTTTATTCATGAGTCTTGCACACTAAAATTAGTATTTTAGACAGAATTGGTTTTTACAGTAGAACAGCTTAATTATAGGAGAAACACCTTTGCCCTACTTCTACCCACCTTCTCTGAATTCCACAGATGGTGAAAGTCAAACTCCTGCTGTCCTAAATTACATCTGTAAGTTCAGTTTTCTTGAGAGGAGGGGTTCCACTCATTACTAACGGATCTGTGAAATGTACTAAACTTTAAAATTATTGGACAGAGACCTGCAAATAGTTAGAAAACAGTTTTTCCACGTGTCTTCATGGTTCTACCATGCCACACTTCTATAATGTAAGTCTATCAAAATCAAGATACATCCTAAGTCTCAAACTGATGGGCTCCATGTTTATTATGTCTGGGCCCCTCGCCTGCCCCAATTCCTTTGTTCCCCACAAATCTCCCATTCTCCATGCTTATTTCACCACCCTCTAAGAAAAGCAGTAACACAGTTAACCCTCAGCTTTTAATGCATCTTTACAAGTTTTATGCCGACATTTGGGTTTTAACTCCCCTCTGCAGGTACAAACCCAGGGGCCAGCTGGCAGAGCAGGCGTGGAAAACAACGACTTCTTGGTGGAAGTGAATGGAGTGAATGTGACTGACGAATGCTATGACAAAGTGGTGGCAAGGATCCAAAGCAGTGGGGACAGACTGACACTGCTGGTGTGCAGCAAAGATGCTTACAGGTACCTCCAAGGCCAAAACATTCCCATCACAGCCTCCATGGCAGATTCAGACACCTCAGAACCTCCTGCTTACACAGAAAATCATCCATCAGAGACAGAAAGAAACTCACCTGAGCCAAGGGAAAGGGTGAGTAATCCTGCATTAGGCAGATGCTGAGGAATCACACAGGGGATACGAAAAGAATTTTTTTCAGGCAGGATGTTTTCCAGAGCTAGGATTGTTAACTTGAGCCTGGATTTTTGCAAGTTCTTAAAAGGAAAGCTGCTAATTATCACGAACAACTCTTCCTTTCCCCACACAAAAGACACGTGACTATCTTTAATGTAAGATTAAATCACACAAAGAACACACATACAAGAGATTTTATGGAACAAGATAATCCAAATCCAGTAATCCTTAATGAGGATGGGAAACAGGCAATACAACTGTGGAAGTGCAGGCAAAACTGCTTAAATACACCAAAATTAAAAATGGCTTTTGTGAATACCACATGAAATATTTCAAAATAGATCATTTTGGAGAAGGAACAACAACTGATAGGTTATGATGGCATTTTCTAGGCAATGTGCTGATTTGAAATTATTTTACTCACTTCATGCCACTAGATAGAATCTGAAGCATGACTAAAGTCAGAAAAGCAGGAAGGTATTACTCCTTGAAACACTTTCAACCCTCTGTGAGGTCAGCCTTAAATATTGAAATGCTTATTTCTGATCGTGCAAACGACACAGACAAGGAAGGGTAAGACCAATACTATTTCCCATTTATTTTTCATTAGCCTTGTCAGCAAATGTCCAGCTACAATTTTGTTCAAGAACTTTAATCCCCAAGCTGCATTTTGCAGATCTGAAGTTAGCATGACTTTTGTGTTCAAATTAAGGAGTTAAGGGAATTCAACAATAGGAATCCTCTATTGAACAAACTTCTCTCAAAATGCACTTAACCAGAAAAGCCCTTGAACAACAAAAATTATATTTGTTGGTTCATTCTGCCATCTAAACAAGTGTGTGATTAGTGCAGATGAAAACAGGAGTCTGTAACAGCGCAGACTATCAAATGTTTACAAACTGAAATAATCACAATGTATTTATTACCCCTCTGCAGGCAGACTCATCCTCCTCTTCACAATCAGCTGCCTCCACAAGAGCTGACGATGACAACAGTGATGACACAAAGTTGTGAGGAGACAAAACTATGCCAAGAACAACAAAAAAGAAACCTTCCAAATGTTTTCTTCAGTTCTTCTTTGCTATTTCACCTCCCAGAACTTGTCTGTTCAAAGGAGTGCCAGAGCTGTAAAGGACTGCAAACTCTTGCTGCAATAAATACTTCAGTGTAACTTGCATACATTTAACACACTGCAATTGTGCTCTCTGGCTTTCTGCCTTGTGAAGTGGGCACTCAGTCACTTCCTTCTGAAAAGGCTTAAACTGCAATTTTATAATTAAGTGTCCCGTAGCAGAAGGTGCAAATGTTTTAGAGATTAATAAGCATCTTAGCCTTTATGGATAAGCTCTTAATAAAGAGCAACTGATTTCTCCCCATCTCCCAGGAAAGGCAACTCTCCCCCTAATCCAAGTCCATCAACTCAGCCTCTGTGCCATCTTTCACCTTACAGCAGTACAGCTGCTCTGAAATGGCCTAAGCCTATGTACCCTGTGCATTACGCTCCTTTTTCTTTCAAACATTAAGCAAACTTTGTAATTCACAACTCAAGATGTTTAATCACCATTCACTCCTCTGCACACAGCTGTGGATTAGAATAGTGTATATAATTCAGTCATGCACATTTTTCTAATCCCAAGCCACCACCACATTGTCTTGAAAGTGGCATAAATCTGTAATATTGCTACTGTACACTTTGCCTCCTTGCTGTACACCAAAGACAATACAGAAATCAATTGTTTAGGGTTGTTATTTTAGCCCCCTCCAGGTCTTATTTTCACCACCTACGATTTATGTTCCAAAACCATTATAAAACAAACAAAGCCTCAGAGAACAGATTTGGGAATATGTAAGTTTAAGTCACATGAATAAAATTTGCAACATACAAGGCATGGCAGTGGTCTTTGACTTCACACTGAACTCTAGCAAAAAGGAATCCAAAACCTCGGTTCCACTTACGCCCTGAGAGAAAAGAAAGTTGACACTCAGTAAGAGAAAGCAAATCTCCTAAGGACAGTAGGTACTAGTGACACACACTAGAATACACTACATACAGAATTGGAGTGTAGTTCTCTCCATTCCACTTCTGCCAGACAGCAAATCCTAACCACCTTCTAGCTCAAACCCAGCCAAATCTTTGGGACTGACAAAAAACAACTGTGATGCTTGCATATTATAAAAGCTTATTTAATTTCACAGACTCAATCATTCAATTCCAGAATTGCCATCCTCCAAATCCCAATTATGAGCTGATTTTCAAAAGAACAGTCACATTTCTTGGTGCCTTCTATGAAGATCTTGTTCCAACAGTAAGAGGTGCTCCCTCAGCCAGCCTACCACACAAGCAATGATGCCCCTGGATAGTGGGGTACCCAGGATTGCCTTTATTGCTTGGCAGTGAACTGTTCCATGCTCAGTCCACACACCCACTTCCCTCCCAGCTGTGGCATGGAACAGAACGAGCCACAGATCTTGATGATGGCACGTGTGGAGGTTCAAAGAGCCAGAACACACAGAACAGTCCTGTCTCTCCAAGTTTTGCAGTTACACTGCTAGAACACACAGAGCAGTCCTGTCTCTCCAAGTTCTGCAATCCACAGGAGTTGCAGCAGTGCAGCCGACAGGACAGAGTGCAGTGCATGACTGCAGTTCTGCCTCAGAGGGCCATATGCTTTTCTGGGGCTTGTTTGTGTGCTAAATAGAGGAAGAGGATACTGGACAGGGCACTAACTAGGAATATCACATCAAACCAACGGTGATAGAAGTTGAACTGGAGCTCTCCCAGGACTTCTGTAATAATGGTGCGGTATTCCGGAGGCATGCTCATGCGGATCAGGAGCACTGATGACACAAAGTACATTCCCTGGAAATTAAAACAGGGACAGAAGTTATTGCTTCACCACAGGCTCTGTGGCTAACAGGGGGCAGCACACAACAATATTGTTATGTGTTTATACACACACAAACAGGTATGCATGCAGAAATGCACATGGGTGTGCCCACAGCTCTCCATACTCACCATGATCTGTGCTAACAGCAGAACAATAACATTGGAGGACTTGCTGCTGGAAATGGCATAGAAGAACTAGGGAAAAAAAAACCAAAACACTGGAAATAAGCAGTCAGGTAAGTCTGACGTGCCTTAGGACAGCGTGAAAGGTATGTACCATTCAGTACTTCTTCAGCTAAAAAAAAATCAAAACCATACATTCTAGTTGGCTACCTGTACCCTACTTTCATAAAGCTGCAGTGTTAGTCTGAAACATTAATCTCCTACAGCCAGTTGCACCTTGTGGTAAAAATCACAAGAGCAATACAGAGAAGTTTAAGCATAGGTACCAAAGGCCAGGTCAAGTCAGTCACATGCCTGTTGAGTTAATACCTTTCAGTCCTACCAGCAGCTTAAATTAAGTAATCCAAATACTCTCAATCACCATCTCATCAACCTTACTAATAAGCCTTGGCTACAGCAACATTTTGAGCCCTTGCTTACATTTAGCATCTTATTTAACATCTACATCTCTTCCTGACAGACACTTAATGGGGAAATATCCTGCTAAAGGTATTTTTCCTACCTTCCTGCCTCTGTAAGAATTTATATTCAGATATGTAAACATATATGCATATTGAACCTTTATACAGTACTTGTCCCATCTAAAGGTAAAGATCTGGTAACAGATTTCAGTGTCTCAAACCACTTAAGAGTCCTGGTTCTTACCTTTGTAAGTGTGATTAACAAGCCTCTAATAGAGGTAACAATGATTATTCCAACAAGAATAAAGGAAATGTGCTGAGACCAGAATTTGACCTGTATCAACAAGAAGAACACAGTTAAAACTTTAACACTAACCTCATTTACACCACATTGTATAGCTGCCAATTCTTCAGGGTCTTTGTATCTCCTAATTGTACAGATATCCATTGCAGACAGGTTTATATAACAGATATTTTCACAAATGTTTCAGCAATTGTTTACTTCAAACACACAAAATAGACATTTAGCTTATACCAATAACAAAGAACCCCATTTTCACAGGGAAATATTTTAAAAGTATAAGTGACAGAACACCTATTTGCATAAGGAATCAAAATTGCTCTGTAGTTGAATGTATTGAATCTAAGCAAGTTGTCTAAAGTGCTTCCATTTCTCCAAAACAAAAAAAGCAACTCACTGCCTCTCTGGCAAGACCACATCACCATCTCAGCATAGAATCAGTGTGAAAGCAATGTTCATGGTGCATTTTCCCTTTCTCCTCAATAAGTCAAAAGCCAAAGCCAAAGCCACATTGTCAGGGTCTCTCATTTTCTCCCTAGCAGCAGAATGGTTTTATTTAGATAAGATATGAATTGCTGAAAAGGCTGTAAGAGTTAAGAAAGGCTCACATCAAACTGGATTCCCAGGTAATTTACAGTGATCTCAATTCCTCTTGTGACTGGATCAGTCTTCCCCACACGGTCAAATACAATATTGATGGTTGCCTGCAAGAGAGATGGATTTACACTCAAGCAAAACGGCAAAAGTATTTCTTAAGTCTGACATGTGAGACACATGCATGACTCTTACATGGTACCACCAAGCAAAGGGTAGGGAGAGGCTGCATTGTCTAAGGAGGCACAAAACACATCCATGCAAGAATTGCTTGTCTAATGCTCTACACAAAAAGACAGATCCAGAGCTTTACTTCAACCAAGGGCCAGTTTCTTTCAGAATTTCTGCCTATTAAAGAAACTAGAGCATTACTTAATGAACTGCATGTATAGCGTAATCTATGCAGGGTATGATATTTGCATACATCCACACAAAATGCAATAAAACATTTACATACCATGAAGATTTTCCAGACACAATAGATGGAAAAAAAATAACCCAAGAAATTGAAGTATTTTCCTTGGAAAGTTTTGGAATACTCTATTCTCTCCTGGAAATACAAAAGGAGAGAGAGGGAGTAGAACATAAAAAATGCGTCATTTTCACTATCACCCACAACATAAAACTGCAATGGTACACCAAGAGTAGCAAACACAGCCCTATATTTCTACATCTTCTAACTCAAATGTTTCTGATCTCATGTTAATTCATAAGCTTTTGAATGGTTATAGGGCCATGGGGCAGACTCAAGGATGTATGTGAACTGGAAGGGAACTGTAATGTAGCCCCAAAGTTAAAGAAATAGATCCTCATTCCGCTCATCACAACATTTCACCATTTACCTATTGAACAGGTTTCCATTTCTCATAACACATGTACTCTTTCAAACTACTCTGACTTCCCAACACCCATCTGGGCAGTTATTTGCTGTGTACCTTTGTTGCATGCAAGTCAGCAGTTTCCAGGAAAAGCTGCCGACTCAATTCTTCCAGGGCATCCACTTCTTGCTGGATAAGGGACAGATCTGGCAAACCAACATAGTCAAGGCTAGAACACATCACAAATTCTTAATTAAAAACAAAACATTCCCCACCTTCAGCCCAAGTGCCACATCTAATGGTTTGGTCGCTTTTTGGATTCAGATCAGCTTTTTGATGCAGTCTTCATGCTCCTCATTAATACAGCACCAAAGAAATCTCAAGGATATACACAGTGCACACTACTCCAGTTTAAGGAGGTAGGCAGGATACAGTATTTAGGCAGTCATGCAACAAACTCTTTATTTCTCTGCCTGGAGAACACATCACAGAATAGAACCAGAGCTCTCACAAACTACTGCTGCACTTTGATCACTGTCCCTTGCCACTGAAGTGCATCTCACAATATGTCATCTCAGATCATCTTCATAAACAAAACTGCTGAGTAACTGCTCCAAGAGATCAGTGACTACTATGAAGAGTCTGTCAAATAGCCACATTCTGATTTTAGCAGCTAGTGGGAAAGAAGAGGAAGAAGAGTTCTCAGCCTTAAATATGCAAAATCCACACTACAAGTGGTCTGACAGAAATCATTGGTAAGCAACTCTGTTAAAGAAGTACAGACCTTTGTAATTCCCGACGGATTCCTTTCATAGGGAAGACTGAAACTGGATGATCTTTAAGGTCCCTTCTAACCCAAACCATTCTGTGATTGTGTGGCAGGCATGCACGTCTGTCCCCTGATCTGCTGTACAGCTCAACCATGGTGATGCAACACCACATTTATAGAGCAGAACAGAAACATAAAACTTCTGCCTGTGCCACAGTAAAACTGTGTCTGAGCCCTGGGCAAAAGGTCAGACAGTGCTAGAGAACAAACTTCCCACGAGACATTAGGCTTGAAATGTGTTGAAACACAGATGCTTTGTAACTGTCCCAGCTAACACTCTACCTTTCAAAATAAAGAAAGCTGGATCCACCTCCCAAGGCAGGTGCCAGCATGCAGATGAAGGATACTTTCACTGCCAGGAACAGATGTTGTAACACTTTTTATCATTCCCCAGAAGCCAGTGGGTTTGTTATGCACTTCTCCTCTCTGGAACATTGTCCTGTGAGCCACTGCTATCCTGAAAGAACAGAAAGCACAAGTCCTTAAAAATAAAATATTTTTATGAAAAATCAAAACAACAAAAAAGAAAAAAAATCCACCCGTTTCTTAGAAGATGCTGTTAAACTAATTCACTGCAAACAGATGACCCCTTTTTTTTCTCCTAAGCACCAATCTTGCTACATAAAATTATCCTGATAAGCTCTGGAGCAGAGCCCAGATCTAATCAAGCGAGATTCAATGAGACACTTCCCAAGTCTTCCATTCAGGATTCTGTTTCAATCCTAAAGGGGTTTAAATCCAGTTAAAAATAAGAATTCAAATTGATTTCTTAGTCATATGATCAGTTGCTTTCCTTTCCTCAAACACATGACTCTGTTATCTCAAGCTCAGTAACTGGAAGACTTCTCATGCTCCTCTCTCCCTTTGGACACCCCTTCTTTTTCACTGCACATCTGCCTTCTCCATGGAACTATGAGCACTGGATGGTGTGCAGAGCTCTCTCTGATATGCTGTCACTCACTGCTGGGCTGCATGACAAGCTGTTATGAAGCAGAAACACACAAATCCATTCTTGGACTGAACCACTGGATGCTTCAGGCGATCTGAATGTGACTCCTGAAGTTAATTCCAACACTCCAGCAGCAGCTGCGTATCGTCCCTCACACTCCCATGTGCACCACGGCATAATCCCCATGAGCAGTGTTGGCTTCTGGTCTCCTTCCCTCACATTTCTACCCACTGAAATTTGTGAGCAAGATATACATTCCTCAGCTGAAAACTATTCACAGGATTCTCAGGGTGATCCATGATTCAGTGGTGTTTAGTCCCTTTCTTGTAGCTGCAGCCAGCGT
This sequence comes from Dasyornis broadbenti, assembly GCA_013397935.1. NCBI lineage: Eukaryota > Metazoa > Chordata > Aves > Passeriformes > Dasyornithidae > Dasyornis > Dasyornis broadbenti. The sequence continues at coordinate 1,953,653 of VZRN01005622.1, read as the reverse complement.
TGCTACATTTGGTGCCAAGCCCTCTTCAAGGCTGATGATAAGCAGTGTAAAATAAAAAAAAATTTAAAAATCATTCCATCATTCCTCTTTCACATCGGCAGAAGAAACACCCTTGGGGCACCCCAAATAACACACATAGAAGCACATATGGCCACCGACTACAATTAACAGAGATCTTAGAATTGTGATAGCTGCCAAATGTAAGAAATGCATTTTTAATCCTTGCTTTCTTCCCAGTACCAGATTCAAATGTTCCATCCCAAATGATCCACAGCATTGCAGCAAAAATACAGCAACGTCCAGGTGAAGCACAAGGCTACAGATACACAAAGGCAAATCTTTTGAGAGTTGACAGGGATCTCTGTATGCACTCAGTGGCCAGGAGTTCTAGAGACCTCACAGAAAGGATCCACAGGCAAACCCCACACACTCTGTTCGTGTAGATTGGTAATGATGTTATGTGATAGACCTGTGTCACATCAGCTGCTCTGACTGTAACATGATCCAAATGAAGCAATGCTATCACAGAATGCTGGCATTTCAAACCTGAGGCTTAGTTATGTCACACGTGAAAGGATGAGCATAAAGAACCTGACAGCCTTAGAGGTGAGTTTCCATAAGGCATTACTTGATTGTGCTCAGGAAGGAGGGAAAAGTGATTCCTGAGAAAAAACCATCAGAGAAAACAACTTTCACCAACTGTCTCCTACTGACTATGAAGCCAGCATGAATAAGGGCTGGCATGAGAAGAAATGTCAGGATAAGCAAAGGAAACAAAAAAGTTCTATTGCCTTATAACTCTTGTGCTCACTGGTAAGTTCTGAGCTATCAGTCCTACTGAGCAGGTGGCCATCAAGTCACTGATAATTTATGGAACTGTAACATTTACCCAATGCTGGAAAATACTGCTATTCCCACTTGTTCTGACAATTAATTGGATTGCATTTGGACTGATACGTATCTAACTTTTAAAATTCTGCTTTGTATGAGCAAATAGTCCAATCATGCAAAGCATTGCTCCCTGTCAAAGCAAAAAAGAGAACAAAATCTACAGAGCTCAAGCTTCTGCTACTTTTGCATAGTTGTGAGATCACCTAGTTTTGCAGTTTGTTTTGGGTTTTCTGTTGTTTTTTTTTTTTTTTAACGCATATACATGAGCTTCATTATAATTCCCAAGTAATTAAAACATGGCTCTTCATAATGGTTAGAAAGTTGCTCTATTCAGAAGATTTCCTGGCCACTGGAAGGCAAGAAAGTGCTTGCTTTTACCCCAACATCATTCTCCCTGGACCAGAGGTCCAAAAACACTGTACAAAAGAAAAGAGCACAGAGTCAGAAACTGCTGTTTCTGACAATAACTAATACATAACAAAACTAATACACAATAACTAATAAACTACACAATATTTTCTAACTCCAAAGCCAGTCTTTTAGTGTGCTTCCAGTCAATTAAATCAATTAAACCTGAGTAATTAAATTCTCTCACTACTTACCATCTCACACGGCCACAAATACAGAGTTAACAATTGTTCACCACTCAACATTTTCAAAGGGGATGGAGTTATGCTTTAACTACAGTTCCATCAGCTAATCCTGATCAGCAGATACATACATGGTGATAAATTCAGCCAGGTTAGACTATCTAGAAGCTCCCCTGCACACATTAAAAGTTTCCATTGAAACATTAAGGCACCAAAAGTAAAGTCTGGGAGACTGCTGTGAGAATTCAGTGTCAGACAGTCAAATCTTTGAAGTGACTCCAGTAACTGTATTTATTCTGCACTATAAGTAAGACATTAAATATATAATTTGTAACAGCAGACAAAAATCTTCTCAGTGTAAATGAAATTACATTGTTTCTGAAAGTAGGTTTTTTTAGCTTCGGGTACATGGAATAAGCTAAACCAACCCCAGCAGAGTTCTGATGGCACACTTGTGTACTACCCTGTATACACATTAGCAAAGTTTTGCAATTCTGCAAAACTTAACTAACATAAACCTTGCCATTTGCAAGAATATAGCTGTGTCCATACTAGCTCACTGCCCTGCTTCAGCTTTGACCAGGATCCACCATATGCACAAACCACTGTCTGTCCTGAAACCACCAGTAAGAGGCAGCTGCAGTGGCCTAAGGGTCACTGACTTGGCAGGAAAGGTGCCCTCCTACAGATTAGTTATGCTGCCAGCAGAGAGTTACAAATGGTCCTGGAAGCCTAATCTGTGCCACTGCAGCCACAAAGGGCACTACTTAGTGTTCAAAAACATCATGTATCAGGCCAGAACAAAACACCACCCAGCTCAACACAATTCAGATTTCAAAAAGTATCTCATACTATTTCAAGAACCATCTTATACCACACTGACTGAAAATCCTTGAGAGCAATAATTTCATGCTACTGTTGTCTTCGCACCTTTTTTTCTTGCTAACAATCATGTCCATAGTCTGAAGCAGTCGTCGCTCCAGAGCCAGAATATCTGCATCTGTCACATTCCTGCAAAATAAAGACCACCAATTAGGACTGATATCCCATTTCAGAGATGTCCACATGCCCATGAGACAAAGAAGAGAAAAGCTTGTATAAGGAGAACATGCAGCAGGTGTGGAAATGGTTCTAGCATGCAGACATGACAGTAGATTCAGAAAAAAAGTAGCAAAAAAGCTTGAAACAATGCCACAGGAAAAGCAGAAGAATCATCTCGAAAAGCTGGACAAATATTTCACAAGGCTGCAGTTACCTGAGAAAGTAGGACATGTAAGTGTATGGACAGTTGACAGCTCCAAATCCTGACAGCAGAGCCATGAGTGTCACCCCAATCACACCAACGCGGCTGATGAGCTGTTCTATAGACAGGATTCCTGAGGAAGGGAAAAACATGGCATCAGCAACCTTGGTCTCTTCACTCTGCTCCACACTTGGTTCCCTCCTAAACAATACAGAACTGCTTAATTAATCCCACTGCCTTGCCACTGAAATGACCCCAGGTAATAGGAAGGACAGGCAGGGACTGTGAAAAGAAATGGGTAGGAAGTCTCCCTCAGAAATCTCATTACCATGCTTAGAAACAGGGAGGGGAAACTCCAGTCATGAAGAAACTTAAGACAGATATATGGATATGTGGAGAGGATTCAGTCAATATTTTAGTTCCAGACTAATAAAATAGTTCCCATCTTTTGCTAACATGGGAACACAGATCATTCACCAGGCACTTACAAAGGTGGCATCTTCCTAAAGACATTTCTGCAATTATCAGCAATTATTACCAAACCAGTTGGTCCTGGCAAACTGGCCTAAAAATGTCGGAACCATAGAGAGGACCCCATCTCCTCAAGTGCCATTAGAAGTGATCAAATACAAGTTGTGCTCAAAGGACAGTGGAGTTGGGAAGCTTGAGCTGCTCCTGGCTGTTCAGTGTTCATCTGGGTGACACATACACATTGCTGAGGCGACCACCAAAAAGGTCTTCCACCTGAGCACCAAGTGGACTCTAGAACATGTAATTCAACATGAACATCAAGCCTGTGCTGTAACCATCACCAAGCACTGAAGCTGCATTTATCCCTAAACACAGACCTCAACCCGTCTTCCCAGGACACAGTGCCCTGTGTAGTAAACACCACTCACTTTTTAGGGAGCTGGTTACAGAGCAGCTGCCACACACAGCACATTTGGAGCTTACACGATTGCAAAGCTGAGATGGCCGAGCGCCAAGCCACATTTCATGCTTCAGAGAAGTGGAATAAATGATGAAAACAAGGCAAAAAGACTTCACAAAGGGAAACCGAGACACCCAGTCATGTGCAGCTGCACAGAGATTTACAGGAGCTACAGAATGTGCTACAATACACTGGCCTTTTGCCCCACACACTGTCAGACTGCAGCACTTATAACAGAGGTGCCTTCAAAATGACATGACATTCCACTGGTTGGAGCAATGCTCTTGTGATCAGGTCACATAAAGTGAATGCATGTTCCATCAATTCACATAAAGGTAAGAGCTTTATTAGAACACTGGTGTGTCATTAAGCATAACCTTCCTTCTACTACGAGCTCCCAAACTCAGGTCTGTTAAATAAGCTGCAGTCCAGGGGAGCCCTTGATCAAGGGTGCACTTCCCAGCTGCCCAACACTGCCATTCCCATCCCCACCTGCCTGATTTGGGTCACCACTCCCTGATGAAACTCACAGCTGCCTTGTCTGTACATGCAGGACAGCAGCACCTCAAAAGCACAACAGGGAAAAAACACATAGAATCCTTTGCTCTAAACTTATGTCTACATCTGGTAGGATAAGGCACTGTACAGCTGTTAAGTAGAGGTATCATCCTGTAAAGTACAAGTTAAAAACAGAAAACACCCCACTACCAGTTCTGGAAATCTGCAAGCATTGCACAGCCTCCCAAAATTTTTTTGGTGACCTGAAGAGGATCACCTAAACTCCATGGCTAAGTTCCCACTGGGTTATTCCATTCTGCCAACTCAAGCACCTTCTGCAGCTCACAGTGGATATGTTTTTCTTGGCAATGGAACACTGGGCAGGGGGATCTGCACTATACATCAGCTGCTGTATTTCAGAGGCAAATGACACAATTACAAAACACAGACTCACACTTTCTCTTGGGAAAGTTTTAGGATCACAGATGAAAGGGTGAGAAGACCCTACAGCAATTGGTGTCCTTCAACTTTTCTCATATAGATTACTACAGAATCATGTAGAGAATCCTAGAGAGCAGAAAGACTAAACTGAGCATTGTGTATGCAGACAGACATATTCACCAATTTGAGTGAAACAGACTGAATTTCACCTGTTGGAAACAATATCTAAACAATTTTCCAGTGCAGAGGAAATGTAAGGACAATATAAGTTACACAGGAAACAGATGACACATAATCCAGTTCTAGAGTGTTCTAATCCTTCAGCACATTGAGGTGCCTCAAGGATCCAGCACAGCCAGGCACATGCTAACAAGCTCTGCTGGACCCAAACTAGTCCAAGTGCACACAGTATCATCACACTGTAAATACTCTTGGTTCCATAACCACAACACAGAGACACCCAAGCTAATTCTGCACACAAACAGCTCTGGCATCCAGCAGTACTTACCAACTCACACTCCAGTCCCATGCAACAGCACAGCCTCTGGGCTCAGGCAGTGCAGGAATCTGTACCAAAGCCAGCACAACTGCCAGGCCTGTTGCTGGCTACAGTCTGTGCAGCTCTGGTGTTTAGGCATACTGCTGTGTTTTGTCAACTGGACAGCCACCCATGCTAGACTCATCTGATTACAGTCACAAGAATAACCTGACTGAAAAAAAGTCAGATGAAGGAGTAATTGTTGATCTGCTTCTTAAATAAACTAGGTTTAGTCTCCACAATAAAAGAAATAAGTGAATAAAAGTTGTGATCAACTTTTTGTGGAGATAAAAGTTTCTGTGTCCTCAAAAGTACATCATGTCCTTACATAGTCTAGGTTCAGTAGGACTTACTCACTTCCTTCAAGTATTCCTGTGGTACTGAAAGAAAACTAATGCAAATAATCCAGGTGTATCCATCCAATTTTGTCAGCCTGACAAGAAAATCAGCATGAAAATGAAACTCACCATGTTTTGGGCTGAGGATAGGAAATGGATCCCCCAACTTCCAGAAGAAATACATGAATGTCAACCACAGAACACACGCAAAAAGGAGTTTCTGTCTGTGCACTAATGGAGAGGAGAAAAGGGATTATTTAAAAGAGGTTCTTCCTTTAGGGCTTTTCATAGTTTGCAAAATTTCTACATTGATCTAAATGCTGCTTTGAGCACAAGTGACCAAAAGAGGTGTCACCTGACAGAGCTACAGCTTGCAGTGTGCACCCCTTCACCTCCCACAGATCCAGCCAGAGACCATTGAGAGACCATTTGTGAGAGCTCCTGCAGGGATGCACTTTGGCTTTTTCCCACAGGGCTCCACTATCCACATAGGATCACTTCACTGCTTCTTTCTTGTGCGACCTTGAACATGAATCCTAAATATTCCATCTTCATGGCAAAATTACACATTTAATATTCCCAACCTATGTGCCTAAGCTCAACACAAAAGAGCGATGAATAGCAACAGCTCAAGGGTTAAGTGCCCACTAGCACATGGAAAAGGCCTCACCCAGAGAGTAGAAACTAAAAAAGCAAAAGTAATTTATTGAACTTTTCTGCTTCAAGAGTGATTTATTGAGCTTCTCTGCCTCATTTCTTTTGCCCCCTAGCAGAACAACACAGCCTTGCCAAGGGTTCCAGAGTTTGGCTGCAAACTTAAAATGGCAAAGGAACAAATCCCAATAATATTACTCTAAAATGCTCACCTTTGTTGAAACCTATGAAGAACAGTAGCATTTGCTGGGGTCATGTAAAGCATTTCCTGACTTTTCAACAAATGGTTCATGGTAAAGCATAAAGTTCCAAAGGAAGTTATTTAGCCAGAACAAAGCCAGGGCAAGGAGGGAACCACAAGGACAGTGACCAAAAGTATTTCTCATTTGCATTCCTCGTCTGAGATTAGCAGCTCCCCTGCCACAAACCAAGTACTCACATAATCTGATATTGCTCACAACAAAGTAACCAATGTAGAAGGGCACCATGAAGACCAGAATGAGCAAAATGACACAGAGGTTCAGCTTCCAGTGAAAATATCGAGAGCTGAAATAAAGCCAAAATACTGATTAGCACAGTATCATAATACGACAAATTTCTCAAAGAAAATTACATATCAATGAAATCCCTTCAACTACATCAAGCATTGAATAATATTGTCCTAGTATATAGAATATTCTGGATTTTTTTGTTTTTATTAGCGTTGGGTAAGGGGGATTGTTTGGTTTGGGTTTTTGTTTGATTTTTAAATACAGAGGTCAAGAATGTGTATTTCAAAATAAACAACTATTCATAAAACCATGCTGGGCTACTTTATCAAAAACTGTATTTTCTATGGTGACTAATGCCAGTTGCAGCATGATTCATCTGATTGACTGCTCATCTGGTTGAACAGTAAACCAAACTAAGTATAAGCAGCAATTAATTTTCTAATGAACAGCTGACTCAAAAAAGAGCTAATTCATATTGAAAAGACTAAAAATATTTAATGTTGATAATTCAGCATGTTTCTTCAAAGTCAGTTGTCTCATCTGCGAGACTTTGCAAAGCAAGGTTTTATAAATACATACACAGATCAACATGATCAATACTCCTCTGACCAAGTGAGATTAGTCAAATGCAGGTGAGATTCATCTTGGCTGAACTGACTTTTCACTTCACTTGAACAGAAAAATACATGTCCCATTCCCAGTATTAACTCATATCCTCTTTATCCTTAGGGAAGAAAAAAGTATGAGGATCCTTGTCATTTTTTCCTAACAAGTTAACCAGCAAACATTTTCATCTATACTGAAGTCTAGCCCTTCATTGAAGCTTATAATGAAGCTTATAAAGGCATTCTCATCAATGATCTCTCTGGGTACAAGACCCACACATTAAAACCATACAGAACTAACATTGCCTTTCATCAGTTCTGTACTTCTTGCCTTTCAACCCTTTTGACTGCTCTCTTATACGTGTATGATGAAATAGAACAGTAGCATGTAGAGGCTAAGCTGGGTTTCTACTTAATCTATCTCTTTCCTACTGACTTCCGAAGCAGACAATTTTTAATATCCCCTTGATGTGGAAGTCCTCACCCTATAGTCAAGGGAGGATCCACCTTTGATTCACAAATCCTGTATTGTTATAGATGTAGCTTTCACTCCACAATCAGCTTCACATCTTATTCACTGCTCTGACCGCCACAGAAAAACCAGTGCTTAAAGTTTCTATAGTCTTCAGCATCTGAAAAGTGCTCTTAGCATGATCTGAAGCTTTACAATACTTCCATAAAAGAAATCGTTTCTTTTAACTTCACAAATGGAGAAAGGCAAAGACTAAAGCCTTGCCCCAAGGACCTAGACCCCGATAATAGCAATTGCATGGAAAATTGGAAGCTTATGGCTTCTAGTCCCATATTCTGTCACATAAACAAATGTTGCTGCACAAACATCTTCACTGAGTTGTTGACAGTCTTCTCACATGACTTCCCCAATCCAAGACTAATCCATTAATTTACAAGTTAGACAGAAGATGCTGTAGAGCACAAGGTAGGCCGGTGCACAGTGGACTCCCAGACTAACCTGCTATTCAGCACCCCCAAAATCTCAAAGATGATGAGCTCAAACATGGTACAAGAGAAGGCAAAAGTCACAGAGAAGATCACCTGGACAACGTACTGTCGCACCTGCAATGCAGAGAACAACCCAGAGACATCAGGCATTTACATTTCTGGAATGGCATCCTGATATCCCTCAGACAACAAAACAATCACAAGGTATGATGGCCCACAGCTGGGTCTCTTGATTCAAGGCATCAAGCACTTTATCTGCTTAGGAGGAAACCAAAGCCCATTGGAAACCCGAGGGCAAACTGATACAGTAACACAGCTCTTAGATATTAACATTAGATTTAAAAATACTATCCACATCAGAAAAACTGCTGAGGTGTGAATCTGGCTTGCACTTAAGCCATCTCTGACCTAGACTACAATCTCATAATCCTCCAGGAATAAGAGAATGGCATTTTTATCCCATCCAATCCTCACAACCAATTCACCTGCAATGAGAATTTCACCTGCATCACCAAGTTAACCACTGGATTTGACTGTGTCTCAAGAACTTCACATTTATATACAGTAGACTTAGTCAGGCAAAAGGCAGAACAGTTCCCTCAGTTTCCTATTACCACTGCATCTCCTCCATATTTTTTTCTATTTAACAGTAGCCAGTATGGAAACTTTCAGTGGCCCCAGAAGAACCCATTTCCTCAGATATCTAGGAGTCTTCCAAAGAAAAGCACAAGAGGAAATTAAAAAGTAACTGCAGATAAGATAAAAGGGATTAAAGAGATTAGTAAGACTAAACGCAGTTTTAAAAATATTTCTATAATTGAGAGTAATTTTTAAGATATAGACTTGTAATGATTTCTAAAACACAGACTTCTCACCTCATAATCCTTGAAGAGCTTTCGCATGAAGAAGAGCCACCCAAATCCAAAGAACAGCACCTGCGGAAGAGATGAAGCACTTAATATTTGTATCCTGCAACTTGCCAAACACAAACCCACTGCACTGTTGATTGTAGATTAAACAAATGGAAGGAAAAGAACTAAGACAAAGTACTGAAGACCCACAAAAGATTAAAACTTGCCACAGTACCGTGGAAAATATTATATTTTAAATATCCAAGTGTAGTAGATACAGAAGGGTAGGCCTTAAGGAAGATCCAGTTAAAACAACAGAGTTCTGCATTCCTAAATTCTCAGAATTCCTCAGTTCCTGGACTGCCAAAATCCTTTGCACTGTTGCTTCTTGTTTCACTCTTCTAACCTACAGAATTAAAGCCTATAGTTTTTTTACAGGAAACACAGTAATGCAGGCAAAGCAAACACTTGTATGTCCACCACATACACATCTTCTAGGGATGAGTAAATTTTATAAAAATATCTGCTGTTTCTTGTAGACTACCAGTGACCATGAATTTTCTGTAGAGGTCTTGACAGTACATCTGGCTACACACTGACACATTGTGGGTGAAAGGTGATACAAGCACCTCTAAGGTGGGGAAAAGGCAGTGCAGAATGCCTCAAACACAATCTGGAGTAGCAGAAAGCCACATGGACAAAGCAGGTGAAGCAGAAAAAGCCAGTAACACTTTGCATTTCAGTGAGTGTCAGAGCACTTTATAAAATTTGGTTAAGTCACACTCCTGAAGGGACAAACTTAACATCACACCTATTTTGCAGATGACTTCAATGAAATAAATACAAATTGAACAAGCTGGCCAAAATTGCAATTACCTGTCTTCAGAGAGTAAAAGGGAACTGTGTTGTTAGGCCTCCCGTGGGTAATCCCATCTATTTCTCATAAAGACTGAAAGGCAGTGTAATGATCCAAGCAAAAAAAGAATCAAGACAACACTCAGTACTTTTTATAGAAGTAGCTTTGACCAAAGCAAAGATAAAATCCAGCATGTGTCAGACATCAAGGAATAAAGTCAGTGTATCTCCTCAGAGCACATGGAAAAGGCCAGCGCTTTCTGCCCACCCTGCCACGGAGATAGGAAACTTTCAAAGACAGAAAGAAAGGAATCATTGTGGATTATTTCCCTGCATATCAGGAGTAACCACAGTGGCAAAGGTAACAGACTAAATATGATTTACAGACAAAGAATACCTGGAATCTTGGGCAAGAAGATCAAACACAGCTGCCTTGAAAGAAGAACTGAAATAGGAATGAGGTCAAATAAATGATTTGTAACAGCTGGCAAAACTTGTTTGAGGAGGACTTCAGACTTTAAAGTAGGTGCTAGCAAAAAGGAAAGATATTCCATAAGCCTCCTATCTACAGGTCATAAGTTAAAGTAGTATGATAAGCAAATGAAATCTACATAAAGTAATTCCACATTTAAGAGTGGGAAGGAGGAAAACGGTAGAGACAAACTCTTCAAAAAGAAGTAAGAGAAAAAGATGAAGAGATAAGTAAGTACAATAATAACAGAAAATTGTACATGAAGATTACATTTTCCTTGTGTTAGGGACTGTACAAAAGCAGAGAAAGACATTTTGGTAAAAGTTCACACTCTAAGACACTGCAGGTGAAAGTGACATATAAATTCAGCAAAATCTTGAGCATTTACATGCAGCAACTTAAACATCTAACTTGGTACTACTGAAGATGATAAGATGCAAAGCTGTCATCAGAAATGAAAGATATTAGATAAGTTAGAGCTCAGAATTCAAAGCAAAAAAGTGTGAGTTTTTGTTCCGGGTGAATTGTTAACAGTACCAAAGCTACGCTCAAGCCACCAAGAGCGAAAAAGCATGTTGTGAGCAAAAATCAAAGCATTATCAAGTAGGAGGACATTGTTCTTCTAAGAAACAGCCAAAAGCTGTCCTGGAAATTGTCAGGAATTAGGGTTGTGCACTGAACTCTACCTAAGATAACCGCCTGCTGCTGAGAGAGGAAAGGTTCCCTTTCCTCGCCTCATCCCTACAGAACAAAACTTTCACACCAGCTCAGAAACTTAAATCAGATCCCTCTGTGATTCACTTAAACTTATTTTCATCCGGCCCAACTTCCTAGCAGCAGCCTTCTTAAGGAACATCGGATACAAACCAAGTACTCAACAGAGACCAGCAAGAACTTAAATTTAAACTGAGCTCGACTCCGCCCGGCCACCCCTGAGGGTCCGCGCGCCCATCGCGCCCCTCACTGTGCACGCGCGCGCCCAGGCCCCGCCCCCCCCGCGCCCCCGCAGGGACACGGCGCAGGGAAAGCGAAGCGCGGTGGCGGCGGGACCTCCCCGTTCTCTCGCCTTTCTCCCGACCGCAGGCGCCGCGCCGCAGCGGCGGGAAAGGGCTGAGTACCTGTGAGGTGAACATGATGCTGGAGTCGATAAGGAAGCTCATGGCGGCGCCCACAACCTCCCTCCCTCCCGCCTCGCCGCGCTTCCGGCTCCGGTGGCTGCGGTGCGCAGGCGCGGGGGATGCGCGCCCCAGGCACGGCGCCCCGCCCTGCTCCGGGCGGGACGGGGCCAAGGCGGGGGCGGGGCCAAGGCGGGGAAGCTCCGCCCCCTGGCGGGACCGGCCCCAGCGGTGGGGACGGGGCGGGGACCTACGGCGAGCTGAGGGGAGTTGCGCCCTGTGTCTGCCCATTCCAAGCTCAGGTGCCCTCAAAAGCCAAGGGAAGGGCACCCGCTGCCGGCTGAGGGGACAGAAGGAGGTGTCCGAGGCTCAGAAGGAAGTGGAGGGTGAACGGCATCCTCTGGGGTCCCCAGCACAGGAGGGACATGGACCTGTTGCAGCGAGTCCAGAGGAAGCCACCGAGTTAATTAGAGGAATGGAGCACCTCTCCTTTAACTGACGAAAAGCAGAGAAAATTGGCATTGTTCAGCCTGCAAAAGAGACAGCGTAGGGCTGACCTGATTGCAACCTTACAGTGTATGAAGGGAGCCTACAGGAAAGATGGAGGGGGGCTTTGTACAAGAGCATGGAATGACAGGGAAAGGGGGAATGGATTCACATTGAAAGAGGGCAGGTTTAAATTAAACATTACAAAGAAATTCTTTACTGTGAGGGTGGTGAGGCACTGAAACAGGTTGCCCAAAGAAGTTGCGGAAGCCCCATCCCTGGAAGTGTTTAAGGCCAGGCTGGGTGAAGCTCTGAGCAACCTGGTTTAGTGGGAGAAGTCCCTGTCCATGACAGGGGTGTGGAACTGGATGATTTTTAAGGTCTCTTACAGACCCAAACCATTCTGTGATTTTGCCATTTTCCCACCGCTGTGACTCTTGCAGGAGGAGGGTAGCAGTGGCTCATCGCACAATACGACTGCTCCTGGCCCATCTTCCCATCTCCCACGTGCGGCCCTGTCCATCCTCCCTCCACACCAAGAACTGGGCTGCGGATGCCTTTCAGGACTTGCAATCATAATATATCAAGGAGTGGGGCCAGAAGGGAAGTAAAAGTGCAGACAGGGAATTTCCTGATGACTATCAGTGTGAGATCAATCTTTCATGTCACAATCATGTTCCCACTTGACCTTTGTGGCGTCTGAATCTTTTTTTTTTTCTCTTAAAAACACACCTTGAGGAAATGGCCTCAAGTGGCACCAGGAGAGATTTAGATTAGGCATTAGGAAAAAAAATACCCACAAAAGATTGTAAAACATTGGAACAGACTGCACAGGGAAATGCTGGAGTCCCCATCCCTGGAAGTGTTCAAGAAACATGGATATGGCCTTGAGGACATGGTTTAATGGTGGTACTGTGTTGGCAATTGGACTTAGTGATCTTGGAAGCCTTTTCCAACCTTAATGATTCTGATTTCATTATTCTGACCATTGCCACTCAAAACTTTCTGTATTTGGAATAATAAACTGGAAGAGAAGAATCAAGTTGTGAGTTTAACAAAGCACAGAGCCCCTGCTGACTGAAAATCAGGAACCTTTATTCATTACAACTCATTTCACTAGGAAAACAAATCTATGTTTAGTTGTGCCAAGTCACTGGATTAGTCCCACAGTCTCTCGGATTGTTTGTCTTTCTGTCTTGATCTCAAAGTTCTTGGTTTGAAATTTGTCTCCTTGTCTGCGGCATTGCAAAGAGAAAAAAACATTCGGTTTTCACAGAGAGTGAACTGAGGGAGCAGGTTATCATAGCTGATCTGAGGCCTTTTACAGCTTCTGGTATCACTGCCAATTCATGCAGAGCTGAGATCAGGCCTTGCCTGTTCTTTCTTTCTGTATCTGCTACTTAGAAACTGTTCTTTCCTAAGGTGAGGAGATTCCTGAGTTTGGAGAGATTTGTGGTTGTTTTGTTCTGCGCTGGTAGATTGTGAGGAAACATTAGCCTTTTAGAGACCGAGGTTAACAGGAAATCCTTTAAAAATAAGTTTTACAAAGCCAAATTCTGCTCCTGTTTATACCTTGGCAACTCATCTTCCACACAAGGATAAAAAACAAGGCAGAGTTTGATCATAGGTCTTAAACTTTCTTCTTTGCATGTGTTTGGAAATAGGCTTGAAATATGCCTCTGCTTAGCTCTAAATTACTGATCCATGGGTAAAACACAGGGAACAGGATAATTCCTACCGGAAATACCAAGCCCCACAGCCACCCTTCAGGCCCAGGACTTCCCCTTCAGGGAAGACAAAAGTGTGAAAAGAAAATGGGAAATTTATTTTGTGTTGTTCCCCCTTAGATAGCCCCTGATGTGCATGGGTGGGGAGAAGGGTCCATGGCCCTCCACAGGTACAAATGCAGCTTCTCAGCTGTAGTTATTCTTCCACATATTAAAGTGACTGAGGCTATTTTATGTTCAGTTTTCAGAGAGAACTAAAATTAAGCCTTTTAAGTAAAGCAGGAAAGTGCAGCATATTGAATTAAATCATGGGGTTTGGCCAAAAGTATATTTAGAAATCACACAGGTTTCTAGAAGGTGCTGTGTGGCATATTTATGACAAATAGGCTCAGCTGGCAGCCAGCCAGCCATTTTCTTTTCTCTCCAGAGGTTTTCATAAACAAGAACTCTGAAGCTGGAAGTATTCCCACATCGTTCTGATTTCTGCATTTCTTTTGAATTTATTTGTGATGAATTCAGATGATGATGTTCACTGGCAATTCATGGATTCCTTTTCAGGGCTGTCTATGACTCTTCTTTAAACTAACATATATGTCTTGCAAAACTTACCTGAGTATTTTTGTGTATAGCCTTTCTACCTTGGAAACCAATAAATGTCTGGTTTGCTTTTACTGGGCCAGGCTGGATCTAGCAAGGTGAAGGCCAACAGTCTTTGTTTTTTTCAAAATGTTCTGTCAGTAGCTCTGTAATCACCATTTCTATTCAGTGCTGCTTCATCCCAGATCAGCAAGCTTTAAAACACACAGGTTTTTGTTGACAGAATGTTAAAATGCAATCCTCTGCACTTTCAGATGGATTTAAAGGCACACTCGACGCTGAAGTTAAAATATGGAAAGACCTAAGCCGCTATATTTCCATGATTTTATCTGTTGACGAGCATACTCTCTTTTTCCTTTTTTTTTTTATTTGCAATGCTTTTTCCAAACCAGTTACACAACACGATTCTGGCCTCAAGCAGCTTTTGTCGCTACCAAACATCAGTTCATAGAATCACAGAATCATAGAATAGTTTGAGTTGGAAGGGACCTTAAAGATCACCCAGTTCCAACCCCCTACCATGGGCAGGGACACCTTTCATCAGACCAGGCTGCTCAGAGCTCCATCCAACCTGGCCTTGAACACTTGAAGAGTTGAGTCTGTGTGTGCATCTGCCTCTGCTGGTGCCTGGGGAGGTGGTGTGGCCTTTGGGACAGCCTAACCCAGCTCTGCCAGAGCTCCCCGGGAGGCAGGAAGTGCCCTGCACGTGTCATTCCACCACGCAGTGGCTGCACTGAGCTTTCAACCTGGGATATCCCATGGGATAGATAGTTCAGGCTGGAAGGTATCACCTGGCCCGACCTTCAGCTCAATCCAGAGTCAGATTAGGACTCTCAATGCTCTTCCCAGCCAGGCTCCATCCCCCAAGGATGAAGATCCCACCATGTCTCTGGGCACCTGCTTTAGTGCTGAACCACTCTCCATTTGAACAATCTTTTTCCTTGTCAGAGTTCTTTTAGTCTAAATTTTCTTTTGCTGCTCACTGTGATTGTTGCCTCTGGTCTTTTGCTGTGCACCTCTGTCAAGAGTCTGCCTCCATCTTCCCTGGAGGAAGATGAAGGAACCTGAAGACAGCAGCTAGGGCTCCCAATGCCCTTAGCCTCCTCCTCTCCAGGCTGAACAAACCTCCTGTGTCTCTTTGTACATCAGGCTGCTGAGAGGAAAGCTTGACTGGCTGACAAATACATAACTCCTGCCTCTTCTACTGAACTAGGTTGGTGCCAAGCTAATGGCAAGGAAAGGATTGTGTGCCAGGCTGTGTCCTGGCAAGCCAACACACATTCGCTTGCCATGGTTACTGCTCAGCTGTGTAAGCACATTTGGTGTTGGCAAAAAGCCTTTCCTGAGCCATGTTAAAAGGTATAGCACACACAGAGCCTAAGGAATGGGAATGTCATTCTGTTGGGGAAAAAACTATTCCAATACTTCGACAAGTCCCCTGATTTTGGTACGTTTATCCAGCCCTGGCCCTCAGGAAATCTGGCATCATATACTGTTTTATCACAACTGCCTTGGGCTTACAGGAAGGCTTTAGTGCAGTACTCATGGATGTTCCTGTCTTTACTAAACAAAACTAAGCCTAGGCTAGGATTACTTTCGGTTGTCCGCCTGAAAAGCCATTTTCTATACAAAACAGCAGACTGCCACCTGTTTTTTTTTTTAGCATTGTGTGACACAGCCGCCCTTTAAATGTAAAACCGCACAGTCAGTGAGTTACTGAGCAGCAGGAGAGATGGGACTTCCCCCCTCAGTAAGTAGATTTCATGCCCACGCAGACCTAGAGAGCAGAGATCCCCCAATCTCTCCTCTCCTACAGGAGGAGGAATCTGCACCTCACTGTGTTTGAGCACTAAGAGACTGTGGGTGTCGGTCTCTGTTGCGCTGAGTGGTTTAAAACAGAAGCCCAGCAATATCCTGTGTCATACAACCTTCTCCCACATGGCTTGCAAGGACCTTCAAACAGTCAGAGCTCCACCAACCAGAACCAAGCGCTCCAGGAACTGCCTTATTAAAGCATAAATGCTGCCCCAGAGTGGATGCTGGGGATGGAGAAGAGGGGTCCATGTCACCACACTGTCACCACAGCTTCATACATGGCCTTGGCTAAGGTGGGAGAGATGGGTGAGGGAATCAATAAAGTCTTTTTTACCCATGGCAAATCCACATCCATGTTAATGTTGTCAGTGCAGTATTCACATTTCCAAACTACTACCCTTCTGGTTGAGGAGTCATATATAAACCAAGTTAGCAGTTCTGCCAAGAAATAACAAGGATACCATGCATTTCAGCAGTGCTTTTCATCAGATCATTCCTACTTACTTTACAAACAGAATTAAGGAAGCCTCACAACATCCCTGTGAGGTAGGTGGAAATTCTTACACCCATTTTACAGGTGGAGAAAACAGGCACTGAGAGGTAAAGTGATTATCACAGCAAGTCAGAAGCAGAGCTGGAAATAAATCTAAGATTATTATCCTAGGTCCACTGCTCTAGACACTAGAGAACACCAACCCCCACATGTTATTGTAAGCTAAGAGAGACTACCTTTCTCTTCTACTTTCACCTCTTTTGGTGATTTTGACACTTGCATCTTATGCTCCTTGCAGAGAGCCATGTGATCAGTTAGTAATTTATTTGCACAAGGAGCCAAGGGGGTAAACACACCTTTAAATGATCCAGGAAGGCTCTAATTGTCCAGTGATTTCCCCCTTCCCAAGGAAATAATTTTCCCTGTTCTTCATATAGATCTCTATGTTTTGCTAAATTATGTTTTGAATAGAATCATACACTGAATCTACAGCTCTGAGGCTGTTGTGTAACTTCACTAGGAACTTCTTGAATAAACAATTAAATTTGTCTCATTGAGAGGGAATAAAACACATTTATATGCTATCACATCCAGAAATAGCAATAATCCTTTGCTCATCTGTAGGGCCTTCCATCCAAGGACCTCCCTTTCCATTGCTAGCACATGTCAGGCCTCACATCATCATTGTAAGGTAGAAAATGATTCCCAATTGCACAAGAAGAAAGAATGACTTGCTGACAATCCCACAGTGGTTTCCTTGCAGAGATGAGGCTGAGTATCAGAAGACCAGACTGTTCCCTGCCGCACTTGCCGAGCAGCACTGTCCTGATGCTGTGGCCCTTGCTTAGTGGTACAGATTGACTGCCAGTCTGGCAGAGTACTTGAAAACTGGCTTTAAAAAAAAAAAAGTAAATCGAGAAGCAGTTGAGTGGATGCAGGAGGGAAATTCCAGCGTCTCCTTGTGCTGTTGGGACCCGGAGGAAGAAAGGAGAATTCCTGTGGCAGCTGTGAGAGAACTACAGTGTCCATGGAGTACGCTGCAAGTGGTACATTTTACTGAGGCTCTCCAGGGAAAAAGAATGACATAATTAACATTAAAGTGATTAAAGACTGCCCCACCTGACAGCCGTGTTGTGAACCATGTACTGCTGATGAACAAGCACTCATCTTTAAACAGTCCTGTAGTCTAATGAAGGTATGAATATCAGAGATCAGGAGTGGAATTGTCGAGTAATTAGAAGTCAGCAAGGGTGGGTGTGATTCATCCAGTCCGGTACATTGGTATCTGGAAGCGTCATATGGTCTGATGCAGATACCTTATGCTAAACTGTTACAAGGTTGTGGTTTTTACCTGCAGGAAAGTATATTTCCAACCCTCTTCAACAAGTGGGCTGGTTGACGCTTAGAATCATTCAAACTCTCTATCTCTTTCTGTGGAGAAAATAAAAAGTAATAAATCCCAGCTAGTATAAGTGTGGTGATTGTGTTGGTCATCTAAATCTTAGCCCTTTCTCGAGTTCTGCTATCTTGAACTGGGCACAGTGGATTCTTCCTGCTGAAAAACATTCTCTTTCCTCAGTTGTGATAACTGTTCTCCTGTTTCTGTATTAAAAGGAGTGAATAAATAGTAGCCTCCAGGCTTTCTCTCTGCATGTGTTGCTTTGTCATATTCCTTCCCAAAACTGAGGAGAGACCTCCCAATCTTCCTTCACAAGGAAGGACACCCCACATCCTTCGTCTAAGGAGTAAAGGTTTTGACCTCAGGCTGCAAACCTGGGGAAAACACACAAGAGGCCTAAGAGGAGCAAAAGGATGAATAGTGTTAAAAAAAAAAAGTACATGGCACCTCTGTGGTGCTGAAGAATCCCAATGCACCCTACAAACTTTCTACATATGTACAGCTTAACGTCACTCGGCAGTGAAGTCTGGCCACCTTCGCAGCTGCGTGACCAGGCAGGGAACCCCATCAAGGGGGTGGGATCAGGAGTGACAGGACTGACTGTACTGGGGCTGAGACAGCACCGAAGCCTACCCAGAGCTCTCTCAGAAACCCATTTGCCTTCCATGGGCTTTGAGTCAGACCTGCTACAATGAGAGGCCACAGGGGGTCTTTTCTAGCTAATGGTGGGATGAGTTTTATGCATTGTGCCAAAGACCTTTTTTTCCCTGGCCTGGATTAGAGCCTGCCCAGGGAACAATGGGATGGGCTGCAGCCCAGCAGAAAGAATTTGCTGAGATGGCGGGGTCTGAGGTTTGCAGAGCAGAGCAGAGTGTATACCTGCACATTTTTTGGCATGAGGCTCAGTTTTGGGGGGACATAGCTGTTAACCTGAAGCTTTTGAATGCATTGCTGCACTGTCCCAGCCAAAAGGTGCTGCTGTAGTCCTAAAATTAGAAATCTATATTAGACATCTAAACATTTGCAAGCACGTCATTTTCTGCCTTTCGTAAAAAAAGATTTTTCTGAGTCTCTGAGAGTCCTGTACAGACCTGTTGGCACAAAAGGTCTAAATCATCTCTTGAAAGGCCTTGTCTTACTTGAGTGAGACCTTGGCATTTAATAGAGAAGTAGCCCACTGAATGCCTCCTGTCTGTCAAATTAAAAACAAAGGCTGTCAAAAGACTATTACCACATCAGTCTTTTCAAACTTGACCAACTTGTTTTGTATTTAGAGGTTTAAAAACTCACATAGTTACCCAGACCCCTGGTTTAGGTTCACAGGTGCCTTCAGGACTCTGTACCTGAGATTTGCTGAGTGCCTGGGAGTCTGGAAGCTCCAGGAACTGAACACTTGTCAGGATCATACCATGAAGGCATGTATTTGGTTTCATGCTCTGGGGGCTGAGCTGTCCCCTCCTTTCTCAGATGCTTTCCCCCTCTTGCTTGGCTAAATCTAGTTACAGATCTTTAAGTCACAAGGCTACAAGTGAAAAATATCACTTGAATTTATGCTTTCCAGTATTCTGAACTAGTTTCAGGGCTGGATGACCCTCTTGGGAACAAGTAATCAATCTCTGGGCATCTGCTAAATCCTAGTAGAGAGCTACCGTTAACCTTGCCCACTGCCAATGTCACTTGAAGAGCAAAAGTATTTTTGCCCAAGGGAAAATATTTTTACCTAACTTAGATATGCATTCACAAAGAAATTTGGAACATTTTTGCTTTTATTTTCTGAATAAAGAAGGGAAGTTGGGCTTAGTATTTTAGTGTGTTGATGCTAAGCACAGAATTCACTTTGTGAATTAAATAACTGCAATTCCATGCCAACAGCAAAGGGGAGATCTGCTCAGTGAGCCGTAGGAGGAAACAGAAAGACTAGGTGCAGTTGTTGATCAGTCTTTCCCATAGCTGGCTGAAAGACAGATCCTCCCCACATTCCTAGAGAAATGTGGAACACAAGGCTTTCAGTAAATATGATCACAGTGGTGACATTTGGATATCACTGCTATGTTAGGCTTTAAAATACATCAGTTATGTGTACAGTGTAGATATTACTGTAAGGAGTGAGCTGGCATGTGGAAACAGGGAAATATAGGGACATATGGGGCAAATAAGGCACAGTTACCATGGTAGTACCTTTCAAGTTGAGAATCATAAAAGGAAATAATATTCAAGTGGCCATTTTAGCGTTTTGCTTAAAAATATCTTTTTATCCTTTCTCTATCTCTCCTTTTCTCTTCAACCTTTTCCTTTTCATGTGCTCCCCACATCCTGCACCTTCATACAGTCAAATCATCTGACCTGGCCCGGCTGCTGGCTTTACTTAGCCTGCTCAGGGGTCTCATATCAGTGGCAAGTTCAGCAGGTGCTGAAGGCCCTTCCACTTCATCTCTCATCACCTCCTCTTCTGCTTTCTTCACCCCTGGCTCTTCCTGAGGCCCTGGCTGCTCCTCCTCTTGTTCCTCCTCCTCCTCTGCTCGTACCTTCTCCTCTTCTGGTTCCTTTGCCTGTGCATATGATGGTAACCTCTCATCGAACGCCCTGGAGAGATCTTCCAATGGTCCCATCCCAATCTTCTCCTCAAACTCATTGTAGGCTGATGGAAGGGGGCTGGGCTCAACCCCTACTTCCGTGAGAGGGAAATAGTGGGACACTGGCTTCTCTTCTTCCAGCAGCTTGTAGCCTTTGGCCTTTGGGATGGTGGAGACTGTGATGGCAGGGAGAGGCTTCTCTGGGACCTCTCCAAGCTGCTCCTCTGCTGGTCTTCTCAGAGCCTTCCGGATTCTTTTCAAGATCAAGTGACTGATCTCCACCAGGTTAAGGAAGAGGGATACGGAAGCCACCACCAGCATGAACATAATGAAGATGGTCTTCTCCGTGGGCCTGGAGACAAAACAGTCCACAAGATTGGGACAGGGCCACCGCCCACAGCGGTAAAGGGGGAGAATTCGGAAGCCATACAGGAAGTACTGACCTACTATGAATCCCACCTCAAAGAGGGTTTTGAAAATGATGTGGAAGATGTATGTTCTCAGGAGAGTACCTTCCAGGCGAAACTTCTTGGTTCCATCAGGGTTGTTGCCTTTGTTTTGATTTGGAGCCAGGGGCAGCTTCTCTTCATCCACCTCAGCTTGCTGGCGCCTCTCCGCTTCCTCCCTCTCTTTCCTCTTCTCCTCCATGCGGACGTGGTGCACAGCATGCCCGAAGTACATTAGTGAAGGCGTGGATACAAAAATGATCTGCAGGACCCAGAGCCGGATGTGGGAGATGGGGAAGGCCTCATCGTAGCAGACATTCTCACAACCAGGTTGCTGGGTGTTGCACACAAAGTCTGACTGCTCGTCTCCCCACACCAGCTCGGCAGCTGTGCCCAGGATCAGGATGCGGAAAATGAAGAGCACTGTGAGCCAAACTCTCCCGATGACAGTGGACTGCTCGTTCACCTGCTCTAAAATGTTCCCCAAGAAACTCCAGTCACCCATTTCTTACTGTCTAAGGGAAGAGAAAACAAAGAGAAAGACCACAAATTATGCTAAATTTTAAGGATTTCATATTTTCCCACTGATGTCTTTTGTTGCTTTCAATCAGTATTTCCCTACTATGCTTTGAGAACAGAAAGACAGTTGCTTGCTTGGTGATTTGCCTGTTCACAGTGATTCATTAGCAGGAGAAGGGCTGGGAAGCCAGAGCAAGCTGCCTGCTAAATTCTTTCTTCCATGGCTCTAAATGGGCAATTACTTTTCAGCCAGGAAGTATATTTGTCTCCTTTTGCAGGTGAGAGTCTTCTGTGGTACCTTATAGGCTCAGTTCTGTGAGTCTGCTTAGATTTCGTACACGTACAAACACCAGCAATACAGTGGAACAGATTTATCAGCAGGCAGCTGCAGCAGTTAGAAGAGAGGGTGAAGCTTTCAAGCACACAAGCTCTTCCGCACCAGAGTCCCTCACGGGTCAAACAGATCTCGAATCTGTGCCCATCTTGCACCTCCAGAAACCTGAATTCTCTCTAGGTTGCAAATATCAATTCTACATTAGCAATCACTCTGTTAGGTAAGAACAGCAACTGCAACACCATTACTATGTTAGTGATGCTGTATAAGCTTAATAACTACTATATAGATTAGTTTTGCTGTAAAGAATACCTTATATGCTATATAGTTATTTGGTGCAATTGGGGCTGTTCTTTGCATCCCCTTCTGATGTCAGTTGCCACTCTGACAGTGGAACCAACGTGGGGAAAACACTAAGGTCTCTAACTGGGACCTCAAATATTATTTGCTGCCTCTAAAATGTCAGTGTCACGATCTCAGGCTAACACAGAGCTGGAAGCCAGCTACAGGTATACTATTGGCAAGCTAAGAAAGTAGTCCATTTTCAAGTAATGCAAATCAAATATTACATCTGTGATTACTTTTGCATGGTAAGAAATTATTCCTAGGTCAGGGCTTCATTCTGCATATCCTGAACTACTCACTATATAATTTCAGGCAAGGGAAGATGTATGAATGAGGGAAATAGAGATGAAAGTTGTTTGGTATGGGTTGATTTAACACATCACAGCAGTCTGAAGTCTCTGAGGAATGCAGCATATTACACAAGATCGACTTGTGGAGCATGACAAGTGAAACAGGGAACATTATTCATAAAATAACTGTTCACAGGGATCTAGAAGTTCATCTCGTAGATTCTACCTCCATCTATAGTTCCCTAAATGCAGACACATACACAAGCACTGGGAAAAGGAAGGTACAGTCAACAGCATGGAAATCTGAGTATCTAAACTCCCCTCCTCCTTCAGATACCACTGGGATATATTTGTAATGCCATATGTTATGACACACCAACGCATACCAGTCTGTTTCAACTACTCTGTGTACGTATTCACACATACACAAACATGCAAAATATTGAGAATTCTATGGCTCGGGGGAATTTCACAAATTTTCAATCACAGAAAAATGCTTATGATGGCATTTTGCTAAAACAAGATGGACTCATATTCCTTGCCTTCAAATCTCAGAACATTTTTACCCCGGACACCCATATTAGAAAATGAAGAACAGAACACAGTTCCTTCAGCTTGCACAAACACCTCGCATACATAAGCGGCAAACATATAATTTAATCACCAAGGAAAATTGCTACTTTCTCAGTCATTAAAGTCGTGTAAAGAAGTGTGTTAATGTCAGCGCTTACATTAACAAGTCTAGCAGAAGATTATGCTGTTTACATACATTATCTAAACTGATTTAAACATCCTCTTTCCGCAAATTCGCAGAGCAAAGTACACCCGACAGTTACCAATCATGTGCAACTCTGTAAAAAACATGACTACACACAGTACAAGCTTCATTGTCCCCCAGGCACCTCGGTTAACTCCATCCCTTTCTTTCCCTGTGAGTCACACTGATATCTGCTCTACCATTTGAGCATTTCCACCGCAGCACGCAAGAGCCACGTTCTAGATGTGATAAACCTTATCACACGGAAAACTCACTGTATGA
Source organism: Dasyornis broadbenti (assembly GCA_013397935.1). NCBI lineage: Eukaryota > Metazoa > Chordata > Aves > Passeriformes > Dasyornithidae > Dasyornis > Dasyornis broadbenti. Next base: position 1,930,117 of record VZRN01005622.1, on the reverse strand, counting down.
GAGAAGGGAAAATGTTTCCTGTCTAACTCCATCACATGTCTTGCTCACAGCTTGCTACATTTGGCTAAGCCCTTCCTGAGATCAATTCCAACTGGCCACGTTCTTCACAACTCTGCCATGCCCATCCCCTCTGTTTTCTGCAAGTGAACTGCTTTGAGGTTGCTCAGTTGGTTCAACTGCAAGCAACGATATTGGGCGGACTGATGATGACAGGCACAACCAGTTCAAATGTCTGGGATTCCACCTGCAAGCAGTCAGCCCCTCCAGCCTCAAAAAAAAAAAAAAAAAAAGGTGTAAGCAAGATATTTAGGGAGTCACCTTCTCCCTGAAATTGCCTGTCATGAGGAAAGAGCCAGGACACTGCCTAAGCCCACTCAGAGTCAACAGATTGGTGTTCTGAACTCTCACAGGCTGGCTGCAGCCCCCCACCCTGCGCTCCCAGACGTCGCAACCTGCGCACACTACCGGCGAAAGAGGCTGAATAGGTTAAGGATGTCGAGCAAGCAACTTGCCGCTGTGAAAGGCTCCACCGAAGAAATGTGTCCCCCTCCTCTCTTGGCACTCTGCAGGGAAGAGTGAACTTTTGTCTCTCTTCTTCCCTACCCTAAAAGCCCCAATCTTGTCGCACGACTGAGCAGATATGACTGAATTGGCTCTGATGGTGGGTTTTAGTTGCCCTGCAATATTTAAGCTCCGAGCCAGACGGCTTTATGAAGTGAGTGACAGTCAGTGACGTGGGGAACAATAGGGAGGAAAAAAAATAGAGAGAGAGGCAGAGACACAGAGAGGAGAGTCCACTGAACATGAAAAAGCAGAGGGGGAAGAGGAACAGGCAACAGGCAGTGAAAACCTAATACATGCATAAATGGGAGTTTGCTCAGTTAAGCAGGGACCAAAGCATCTCTGCAGTTCCACTGTGGTTCAGCACAGCTCTGTGTGTATCCCCATTCGCTGGTCTTTAGGTGTTGTGGTGTGGCAGGTGAAAAGGGAACAGGAACATCTCTGATAGTGGCAGCATTAATGGAATTAATTTGTTACCCTACACCCAGCTCTGACAGACAAGTTGCATTACTGATTTTCAGGCAGATACTGAAATACTGGGTTTGTATTTGGCATTGTCAGATACTTTGGTCTGCTCTTTAACATCTTCTACCTGGAAAAAGCAGCAGAATGGGAAAACAGGATTATCAGTCAATATTAACCAAAACTGAGAAAGATCAATTTTACAACCTCACCTTTCAGTGTCTTGACTCTGCTTAGATTTTCCTCCAAATGCATCTTGCACATGCATCAAAAATGTCTAAACCAAACTGTTTTGTTAAGGAGCACAGCTGAATTCCAGCAGCCCAGCACACAGGAATGTTACCCCAGGCGCACTCGCCTAACCCCGGCCACCTGCAAAAATGCTGGAGAGGCCACAGAAGAGAGGAATCACAGGCTCAGTAATGCGTCCACAAGTACAACTAACTTCCCTGAGAGTTTTAATTAGAAGTCAAAGGTTATAACCTTACTCTGACGTATGGTTTTTGTAGCCTTTCTGTAAAAATTGCTCAGAATGTGCTCTTGGTGCTCAGCTCTGAAGAAAAAGAGGATTACTGGAAGCAAGATTTGCTAAGCAATGATATAGATGCCAGGCTCATAAAGTGATGAAGCAGCAAGTAGCTCTCCTCTCTCTTTATGCAAACTCAACACCGAATTTAATTTCCCAGAATGGCATTGGAGACACTCTGTCTCCAGAAAAGCCATCATTTGAATGAGAGGACCACAAATTTCTGTACCTTCAAACCAATGGTTTCAGGCCGCTCTTCAGTGTTTCTGGGTGTTTGTGTCCATGTAAGCTCAGAGCCTCATCTCAGCAGTTGTCTCCCCAAACAGCTTTTAGGCTGATTTGCAGAGCCCCAAAGTCCAAAGCACAATTGGAGGCAGAGATGATGTTTTTCAAATTGCATTTCAAAAAAGCTAAAGGATAAGTGAGAGATGGAAAAGAACCATATTTTGCAAGAGGAACCAGTCTGGAGACACAAAAGAAAAATCACCCTCAGTGCATGTAGTTGGACTGAAAGTCATATTCTGAACACCTAAAGAAATCACTCTCTTAAGTAGGGAAGCAGTAGCAGAACATTTTTCAGCCAATGCTACATTAAAGCATGGGAAGAGTCATCCTGGAGAGAGAACACACAGTGGAGAATTCACAAGTCACAAGAAGGTGAAGTGAATAAGAAAAGGCATGAAATGAAATGTTGGATCAATGAGAGGTTGGATAAAGGACAGTAAGGAAGAAGGAACACTTTTGTTGTTTTGTTTTGCTATATTCTACTGAGATAAACTGGTATCAATACATGAGTGACTGTCATCACTGCCACCCTCAATCCCTCTCTGGGGAGCAGTAACAGAGGGACTAAATGGTACCACCAGCATCCAGCACCTTTAAAGAATGCCTGGAGGCTGGTGCATCACAGAGGGCAGGTGGCTCAGATGTTAAATTGCCCATTCCTTTGCAGACCAAAACTGTGGTTTTGGAAAACTCAGCTTTAGCTGAATGTGCACATCCCTTTCTAGGCCTTTTCTCTCTAATATAATGAGCCAAACTCCAAATCTGGTATGTAACTACATGGCTGTAGTCCACCTCTAAATTACAACCAGCTACTGTCAGAGACCTTTCCCATTAACCTTCTATCTGTCTTTTGCAAACACTGTCCAAATATCAAACTTTGTCTGACAAGTTGCAGAACAGCTTGCAATATGCAGCTCATGAAGAAAATATATTATTCAAGGCTGTGATTATTGGGTCTCTGTTACTTTCATCCAAATGATCAGGCTGATTTTCTTTGATATCACAGAGTGCAGAGCCTTTAGCGTGGGGCACACCCAGTTTGCAGGACATTTCTGGTTTGTGGGAAACCGCACAGTCCCTTTATCTGGAGGCCATTTAAAAAGGCACTGCAGAGCTCTGGGTCAGATTCTCCAGCTCACATTCTCCTTCTGCTGAAGGGTCTAAATGAAGGTGAAGCTGTGCAGTGAGGAATTGCTGTGATACTGGAGCTATGCAGGGAAATGCTTGGTTGAGATGGGCATGAAAAGGAGAAGGCAGAGCATAAGAAGATCAAGGAGACTTGAGTCTGTTAGACACCAGGGTAATGCTGGAAGTCAGGGCTGCCTTTGTAGTATGAAAGCAGTGGCTGTGAAAGAAAGGAGTAGAGACCGTAAAAGCAAAGGTCGAGAAGTCTGGACCTCACATGCAGCATGTGACAATCACTGAGTCTGCAAAAGAACTGCAGCACTGCCAGTGCCAGACTGAGAAGGGCAAACACTTCCAACCTGTGTACCTGGCTCGGTGTTTAAGCTCTCATTAGGAGACCTGTAGGTGTGCTGAGTACTTTCATCCCCCAAAACCAGTGCTAAAAATAATAGCAGCTAGGGAAAATAACACTGCTAACTCGTGGTGACTTTTCCTTGCCTTTGGGACTTTTCTTGTCTTCAAAGAATCATGGGCATCTCCTGCACTTTTAAAATACTATTTTCTTTGGAAAGAAGTTTGCTTCATGGCTGACTTCTCAACCTTTAGCTGCTTTGAGGCTGGTGGCTGAGCTTCTGTCCCTGGCACCACTGAGTCTGCGAAGTCTCCACTGCAACTCAGCCTTTTGCTCAGAGACTACGAGGTCACTTGGGGAATGTGGGATTTTTCATTCCAAACGGATTTCCACCACAGACATGATGTCAGGACAAGGCAGGGCCATGCTATTGAACAGCTCTGTTCATGCATGATAGCAGATTGTGCAATTATATAGCGCACAACCCTGGATAACGATACCCCTCCCTCAAACAAAGTTATCTTCTCCGGATCTGCTTAGCTAGAAAGTGGCACCCGCTTCCTGTTCTTCTGCTGAACACACAAACCTCTCTCTCATGGCTGAGGCTGAGCACTGGACACATTCAGCCTCCCTGCAAGAAGGTGGCACCTTCACCCTATGCTGTCCTCTGCCAGACTCTCAGCCAGCCTAGCACATACCTGCCCTCTGGTAACACATGTCCTTGTCCATCCCAGAGCCAAAGTGATCTATCCTCTGACCACCAGGATCAGAGTCTCCCAGATTTTATCATCTCTCTGCCACCTACCGGTCTCAGAAATCGTGAAAGTGTAGCCAGCCCTGGACAAATCTGTAAGCCGACCTTACCATGTCCCTGCAAGGCTGGCATTTTTCACTGCCCTCATTTTTAGGGTTAGGTTCTCAGATTTTTCCAGGACTCTCTCCAGGCACTGGTGGTTATGACTTGCTGGGGAATATATTTTGCTAGGGAGCTGCAAACAAACCATAAAGAAAAGAGAGGGAGGAAGATATAAAACATCAAGGAGGAGGAAAACTGGGGAAGTACATAACGGGAGGTCAGGAACACAGAAGAGGTGAAGATAGGACTGGATTGTGCTGAGCCTCAAGTGGAGGATGAATACTTCGGGGAAACCTGGTTTTAATTTAAGGGATGGAACAAAACTAGACAATTAATGAAGATAAGCAGGGCAAAAGTGGAATGTCTTTCAATATCTGTTAAATGCAGTTCTTCTCTGAAAATTACTGTTCTAGGAGGACCTGGGGAATTACAGGCCAGCCAGCCTGTGATACCTGGAGAGATACTGGAACCAATTATGAAACAATCAATTTATAAGTAGCTAAAGGACAATAAGCTGATAAGAAACAACCAGCAGGGAATTTTGAAGAACAAATCATATCAAACCAATCTAATTCCCTTCTTTGACTAACAGGCCTAGTAGATGAGGAGGAAATGGTAAGTGTAAAATACCTTCACTTCAGTGAACATTTAGAAAATATCTAGATCACAGGCTCCCAGGGCAGCAAGCAAAGTCACCGTGCAGAGGGTACACAGGTTGAAGTACCATAATCAAGGGTAATTATCAGGGCTTCACTTTTCCAGCTGGGAGCACCGTGTCCCTGAAGTTCTGTCTCCAGGGCTGCTCAGTATTTCCTTGAGTGTCTTGGGCAACAGACTAGAGGACAAAACAAAGAGGATGACAGCTGGGCTGGGGGTCAGCAGTCCCTCCCGAAGGCAGGGGGCTGGAGTGATTGGAATTCGAGAGGAATGTGAGACACTGGAGAGCTGAGCTGCCTCTGCAGAGGTGACTGCACCACGATACAGCTCGGGAAAGGTGACAGCACAGGCACCAAGTTGTGCTGCTCCAAAGCAAATCGTGACCAGTCCAGCACAAAGAGCTGGGGTGGGACCCAGTGTGCGTCTGCTAAGTGAGTTCCCACAGAAAAAGACAAATCTCACTCTGAGGTGCTTTAATGCAGATTTTGTGTATAAGGCAATGGAAGCAATTATTTTGTGCATTTACTCGATATTGCTGAGCTCCCAACAGGAACAATGTGTCCACTCCCAGGCACTACATTTTACAGGAGATGTAGACAAGCTGGAGAGAGTCCAGAAAAGAACAACAAAATGATAAGAGGTGAAAAAAAACTTGTCTTATAAGGAATGGATAAAATAATTGAATTTGTTTTCTCTAGGAAAAGAACAACAGGAGGGGAGGCATGATAACAGTCTTCCAGCACATAAACATTTGTTATAATGGGTGGAGAGACTAAACAGTTGTCCCCTACATCCACCAAAAGTAGAAGAGGAAATAATCAGCTTAATTTGCAATAAAAATGATATAGCTAAACATTAGAAAAACACTTTGCAATGGTAAGAACAGCAAAGCACGGCAGCACACTGCTTGGGGAGGCTGTAGAATCACAGGAGGTTTTTATGAAGAGGTAAACAAACATCTGTTAAGGATGATCTTACCTCATAAGCAGAAAAACAAGCAGGGGGAGAGGGAGCCTTTCTGAGGTCTTTGGCCCTACACAAAACCACAGAGCCAATTTAGAGAAATCTCAGAGAAATATTTTCAGTTTAAAAAAAATAATATCTTGCCACCAGTTCTGAAAACTCAGCCTGGACACTGTGAGTTGTCTACACCACCCAGTGCAGGTCAGCTATGTGAGCAAGGAATTCCACTGGAGTTAATTATCTCCTCTAGAGTGGGGCTAATTAGGTGGGGCAGTGTGAAGCACAGAGGTGCTGTAGCGCTTCCCATTGCTCACCCCAGGTATCTCCACGCTGCCCTGCAAGAAGGGCTGTCCTCAGGGAACCTTCAGGGGAGTCATAAATGGGTTCTGTGCCTCCAGTGATGGCTCTGAATATGCTGCAGATTTAGAGGTGTTTGCTGCCCATAACCGCATTTCAACCAATTTGCTCTCTTTTCTCGGCCATCCCAGCGAGCACCTTTCCCAGAGATGCTGATTTTATCCCGGGCAGGAGGAAGGATGGCCACGCACCTTGTCCCAGTGCAATCGCTGGAGGAGCAGCCTGTGTCTCCCGCAGCCCGAGCCACTAGCGGGCGGTGTGTTCTCATCCATGCGCCGGTAGCACCGCGGCTCCGAGGGATGCTGTGGGTGAGAAACAGCGTCATGGACACGCTGTGCCTTCTCCCGGCTACACCCGATCTTTCTCTTCACTCATTTCTTAAACGTTTTCTGCAGATACAAAAAAAAGGCACAGCAAACACGGGAAAGTTGTGGTGATGCTGTAATACCTATTCTGAATACGAGTTTTTGCAGTACTTTTACAATGGTTAAACAGGTGAAGTTAAACTGCCATGAAGACATCACTTTGATGTCTATAATTTTATCTATAGACTCAGTGTAAACTTCGTTGAGAAAACACTTTTGTTACCAGTAAAATCTGTATTTTCACCCAAACCTGTATCCCTTTTCCAGCAAATATTTCACAGGTAAATGAGCTGAACTGCATGATTTTCCCTTTAATAATAACATGATTAATAATAAAAATGTCACTAAAAGTACATTAATAATAAAAACTTCACTAAAAGTACAAATAACATATAAGGCAATGAAGATGAATTCTCATGTGTCAAAGGCAGGTGCTGTGCTACTGCAGCAGCACCAGGGCCAGGGAGAGAATAGTACTCCTTTAGACACATGATTTCATGGATCAGCATGATTTCACTTAAAACCTGACCAGACTATTTCTAGAAGCACAGACCTTTACAAGAGTGTGTTGGTTATAAATACTAAGCTCTCACACCCTTGCAGATGCTCTTTCTGAGGAGCAGCACTGGGACAGAACCCAGAGCTTGTAAGCAAAGTGTTAAACATGCATTATGGAGCCATCATATACAAAATGCCTTTCCTAGGTCCCCATATAACCTCCTCTTACCTGTTCCTTTCTCTGCCTCCTGCCTAAAACTTTCCCCCTGGTCACAGAGGTGGAGCACATCAGGCGGAGGACTTCACTGAGAAGATATGAAAATACAGGGACGGTGCACACTTAAGTGGTCCATGGACTCCAGTTTCTCTCAACATATATTTGAGGTTATTGCCCTTCCACCAGTGCTGAGATCCTCCTCAGCGTGACAGAGGAACTGCTGTCAGGAGTGGTGAGGTATCAGGCCAGTCAGGGAACATGTTGCTTACAGCCAATCTGGACTATGTGAAGTGGATCCAGGGAAAGCAGTGACAAGTACCTGATAATACTTCTGGTAATAATTAATTGCTCCAGGCCTGCCAGTAAAAGAGGAGCTAATAATATCTCCCAGCCTCTTGAGGGGATCTCCATATGTTTGTTTTATCGAGACTTTTTGTACAATCTCTTAACATTCCCAGGCACAAGGAGCTGGAAGGGACAAAGCTTCTGAAAGATGGGAACAAGTCTGTATGCCCGGAAGCATCCCATGTTACCTCACTGTTCATGAGGTTTTTGCCTTCCAGTTTTTGATGGGGGGTCATTCCCTACTCCTTTCTCCCTTCTTCTGAGCTCTTCTCACAGCACCAAGGCCTGCCTCGCTGAGTGGTAGGCTCAGGGCTCTCAGGAGCGTTGTCACCACCCACTCTCCACCTTTATCTCCGTGCCTTCATTTCCACACCATGGAATGACACAGTGGAGGTGCACTCTGCGTGCAAGGTGCAAAGGTGGCCCAGGAGAGCTCATCTGCAGGACAGGGCAGGGATGGGGATGGCAGAGCAGGCCACTATCTCTTCTTCCCATCCCAAGAGATGTGCATACCTGCTGTGCACTTTGGCTGACCTCAGCTTCCCATTTCCCACAGCAGAGCGTGTTCCCAGCCTCTCTGGGGAGGACATCTGTGGAGACAGTTCCTGTTTCCCTGCCCTTTCAGTCTTCCTGAGCCTGATACGATTGTTTCTTTGGGCACAGTGAATAAGATGCCAGCAAGGAACGGAAGCCTCTCATGCCTCAACAATTTATTAACAAGTAAAGGAGGTTATTGAACTTGGAAGCTGTTGAGCCACTCATTCTCTTTTCCTGATCAAGAAGACAACCTGTCCATAGGTACATCATTCACCCAGAGGTGTTCAGCATCTCCTGAGACAATTTGGCTTCAAACTAATAAACAGCCAGATGAAGGGAGTCAAGGATTATCTATGTACAGACCTGCCAGAAAACATAGGTGGGAGAGCCAAAGGGCTTCTCCAGTTTGGAGAGTCCTGGAGAGTTTTTTCTTCATTATTTCCAGCAAACTTCAATCCCTTGCAGTCCTGTTACTGCTCAGTGAATATGATATTCTTAGGAGGGACATGGTTTAAAGCATATCAGGATCCTTTTAAAAGAAGTATTAAGATTCTTTGGGAGTCCCCTGTCCTGTGTGAAACCTGGCAGAATTTCCAGCAGCAACTTCTGTGGCAAACCTCTAAATCCCAGCTTGGCACAGCAAGTGTTGAACACTCTCCCCCATGCCCTGAGCTATGAGGCTCCATTTTTGTCTGATTTGTAAACACCATCACAGTAAATGCAGCCATTATTACAGGTAGTTCCTCAGCAAAATACAGGCATGCATTTTAATGGCCTGTGTCTCTCCAGTCTCCAAAGCTCTGAACTAAGGACATGAGCTCTAATATTTCTGTTTGTCCCCCTGCTTTGGCCCAGGGGGAGCAGGTTTGGTGGGTTTCTACTGCCCCTGAGCAGTGCTGGGTTTATGCAGCTGCAGCATAAACCTGACTCTGCCTTTCAAAAGCGTGCCCTCCTTCACAGAAACACAATATAGAAGTCAAGCCCATTCCAGTACACCCTCTTTAGCTGCATACAATTGTGGCATTCCATTCCAGTTTATATTCATCCAGGTTTTGCCTGCCCAGAGGACCACAGCTGTAAGATGTTGGAATAGATGCTGGGATGGTTTGTAAGACAATGTTAAAATCAATAGGTGTAGCCCTAAGAAAGAGTGAGAGGGCAGAAGTGGGGCAAAAATAAAAATACCTGCTAGCTTGTTTGTGACTTTGAATCACAATTTCCTAGTTATCAGTATTCAATAGTTGTGAGCTGGTGCTCCAGTAACTGGATTGGGAATTTGGGTCTACAATGGATAACCAAGCAACATTGGAATATGGAAGCACTGGTTACTCATGCACTCCCCAAAGAAAAAGTGAACTGAAGGTATTGCTTAACATAAGTTTAACACATGGTGATGTTGCTGACCCAAAAACAGCCTTGGGAATTTTTAAATATTATTAACAGCTCCATCATTTTGCAAACCTTAAATCCAAAATGAATAAAACCTGTTTTTCCCTTATCCAGATGGGTAAAGTGATGGCAGAAATGAAAGGCTGGTAGCAGGCTCACTGATCCCCAGCTTGCTGCACTCTTGTATGAAAGCAGAAGAAGGCCCAAAATGGTAATACAGTGCTTTGAAAGATACGTTGCTTTTAAAAAGTCCTGTTTCCCACTCCTGAGTACAATTCTGAGTTAAAACAACACAAAGAAAGTATTTAAATACAAAAATATAAATAATCATTGAGAACTGCTTAAAAAATAGTTAATGGGGGTACTAAAAATACCCAACTCCCCAGTAAAGAATAATGCAACTGAAAAACACAGCCTGATTTAAATTTGAAATGAGAGGGCTTAAAGTAAGTAAAGTAAGTAAAACACATGTAACAAATAGTAAGAGAGAAGCTGAATATAAATTAGAACATAGTAATTACAAAACATATGATAGAGGTGAAAAGGAAAAAAAAAGAATGACAAAGGTATTTTTTTTAAAGTAAATGAAGACAAAAATGAGTCCTACTCATGGTATTGATCTGTTATCAGATGGAAAATTTAGATTATTCTATAACAATGCAGCTAACAAGAACAGAAGTCAATAAATATTCCTACCCTACTGCTAAGAGAAAAGAAAGTAATTGATGAAGACTTTGTTGATGACATGTCTATTCTTGCATTATCTCACAGGAGTTAAATACCACCTTACTAGAATCAGGCATTTTAAATCAGTAGGACTGGGTACCTTGCACTGAAACTTTCCAACTTCCTTTGGTTTTGGGGTTTGTTTTTTGGTTTTGTTTTTTTTTTTTTTCAGAAGATGCACACAGTTCCTCTAATTATGTTGATTTTCTGTACTTCTTGTTGCAATGGGTAAGTCCTGGAGGAGAAGAAGAAATCCCATCGTCTGGCATTTTGTAAAGACTATGCAGAAGGGCATAATTATTTTATAATTATCTCATAATTACTCACAGGTAACTACAGACCTGTGATAGAATCTCAGACCTGAACTAAATAATGAAGTGGCTAACAAAGAACACAGGGAATAAAAGCAGGGAAATAAAACTAGGGGCAACCAACATGGGTTTACAGAAAATCCACCCCCACTGAACTGTGTTCCTGCTTTTCTCTGAGGAAATACCATTGTTAAATATAACGAAGCTGGTACAATATACTTGAGATCTGGAAGGCAGTTTCCCTTCCATCATATGGCACTATGATTAAAGAACTTGCTTGGCATAAAAATAAGACAGCAGTCATTAAACAGACTATAAAAGACCAATCAGACTAGTTCCAAAACACAATTGAGAACTAGAAGTGATTGGGGTTTTTTATAGTATGTTTGTATCAAGATCGCAGAGGCTGCTTAGCATCAGGATATTTTTAGTCAATAACCTGGAAGAAAATATCAAATGTTTTACAAAAGTCACCAAGTCCTAGAGAAGGGTGAATGATGAAAAAGGGGAGAGCTGATCTACAGCACCCTGATGGCTCAGTGGGTTGGACAAACACAGACAGGGTTTGCTTTAGTACAGTGAGGGAAAGCCAGTTCCTGCACTTGTGCAGGGAGAGCCAGTGAAGCTCTGCCATGGAGAACTTTGTCCCAGGAAGCAGTGACTTCCTGGAGGACTCTGAGCTCAGGGTAGCTGAGGAGCTGCATGTGAACTCCTCGTGCAGCACGCTGCACATCTTAGGGTTGGCACGTGGAGGCAAGGTGGATACGCCTCAGTCCTGCCTGGTTTATCCCCCAATTTTCACGAAAGCCCTCTGCCATCAAAAGCTCCCTGTTATGGGTTCTCCATGACCCTTAATTCATCAAATTAGTAAAAGAGTGCTTATTTTCTAGTTCAAAAGCCAGCTTACTTTAATGACTACCTGCCAGCTTCAATGAAGTAGATGAGAAGGTACCCCCTACACGTGTCTCCTCTTCCTGTACTAATCACATGAGGCTGCGGATCTACACATGGCCTACTGGTATGTAATTTTAAGGGCTCAAATCTGCTCATCTCTCATCCACCTCCCAAAAATAATTTATTATTTGTGAGGTAACCCAGAAAGCCGCATCACAAGTAGTGATGTGCTGCACCATCCTAAGGATTCTTGCCCAGCATGAGGGTGCCAGCAACCCCCTGTTTGGAACTGCACCATTTCAACTCCACTGGAGCACAAACACCAATCCTGGAGAGCTGTCAATGAATCTACAAAGACTTCTGAACAACCACCTGTCAATCATGCACTTCAAAAAGACTCCCCAAAAAACTCAGACTCCTGCAAATTCTCTTAGGTGCTATTTGGTGCTTACATGGTCATGCCTGTCGAAAGCCATGTGACTGTCCTAGGAGTAGATTTTAATTTAGCTGAGATAGACACTTGCATGAACAGGCTTCCCCAGTTGCAAAGACCAGTCACTAATGAACCTCAAATGTCAAAGGCTGGAACCACCTCATTTTTCTGCAAACTACTCCAGTGCTGTTGCACTCTTTGAATGCCAAAGCATGGAAAACATGGTTTTCCCAGAACAGATGTTTCTAAGACATCCAAAGTCTACCAAAGAATATTAAGGAAAGGTTCTTTGTTTAAGGAAAGGATGCCTGAGCTTGTCTGGACAGAAGGGTCTTATTCATGGAACAACAGAACAAAATAAACAATGTAGGCTTTCTCCTAGTGCAGGGAAGAGGGCAGGGTCAGGCTGGGACTTCTAGAGGCAGCATTTAATCTACAATGTGTCCCTCAGAGAGAAGATAGAACTTCTGTAGACTGCCATGAAAGGAGATCTGTGAAACTGCCAAGAGATTCTGATGACCCAGCCCCAACTCTCCCTTTTGGGCAAGGTATTTAAAAGTGACAAAAGTAAAGATGGTTGTAGGCAGACCACGCATCCCTGACCCATGGAAACCACTGCCACAGGCTGGGCCTGAGCCCTGAAGGACTGCATTTATTTTTCCAAGAGGTTTCAACAGCTGTGTGTTTGCTACAGAAAGGGGAACGGACTTCTTGGGAATGATCTGCATCCGGGCCTAAGACATCCCACGCAGGGACCATGCAGGGACCGAGTGTTCTTAATGACTCATTAACTCAGCTGTTTTGCACAGCAATTGGCCCTAGATAAGGAAATAGCCAAGAGCAGCCCAGATTGCCAGAGAAGTGTGGGGTGGAGCAGAGGTCCCTGCTTCAGGTCCTGACAAAACCTTTCACTTTTACTCCTCGCAATTGGATCTCCACCTCCGTGGCACAAGTCATCCATGAGCAGAGGAAGTTCTGGTACCACTGGAAACAAACCCACGGAATGAGGCCATGGCATATTTCTGGCAAGAGCCATCAGGGCCACAAGCTGTAAGGACTGGAGAAAGTCTCCTGGGGCCCACTGTGTGAGCACAGCCGTGCTGACCGTGTGCTGGCTCTCAGTGATAACATTGTGTGCCGAGGTTGGCACACAATCCAGGTGAAGTCACAAGAGGAAAAGCTTCCCACCCGGCACAGCCTCGGTGGTCACATCCACAGATCCTCGCACGCCCCACCCAGCCAGCCCTGCTGCCCACAGGGACACGCTGCCCTGCCTGGCTTTCCTGCACTGCCTTGGGGTAGGGCTGGCTCACAAGTGGCCATTGTGTTTCCCAGGAAGTTCTGTTGCTGTTACAGCGAGTACCTGGCCGTGCTGGCTGTGTGCAAAGGCTCAGAGCCTCTGCTGGCACCTCTTGGTGCTCTCCCAACTTCCACCTGCATCAACGCCCATCCTTCTCCTGCTCTCAGACATTTCAAATGGCACATTGCACCTCTGATTCTTCCACAGGCACAGCCTCGGCCTCTGACAGAATTTAAGTCTGTGGGGAGTAAGGTAAGAAATATAGCAAAACCCCTGGCATCATGGGAACATAGCTTTTCCACAAAAGAAAATTAAAATGTTCATTGAGGTAGCAGAAGGAAAAACTCATTCTAGTTTGGCTCAGAAATACAAGAGAGTAACAAGGTTTAAAGTTTGAAATGGATCACAAAAGCCATAGGTGATGGTATGCAAAGGGAGTGCCTTGATTTGGCCAGAGGAAAATTAGAGCAACACTGATAAATGACAATTTTTACCTCTCATCACTGACCACCTCAGTGGACACTAATAAAGCTTCATTTACTTTGGGCTATCACTGCAACACAATCCAATAAAAAGGTGAACCAAACACTGGTGACTGTTTGCACAGCGCAGGGTGAAAAGCAGTAATGCCTGGGCTGAGAGGGGCTGCCTTTTGCTCTTGCCCAGAGGTCTCAGTTCTCAACCCCAGAACTGCCAACAGCTCTGAGCCAACATCTGACTCAGATGTTGTAATGCCAGAAAGAATTGCCATGGTCATCCAGACCAACATCTCCGAAAACTGGCATCAGAAAACTTGGCAGAAGTCCTTCCCATCTCTACAAGGGTCCACTTTCTGACAGGAATCTAGCCACAACTTAAAAGCTTCCTGGGAAGGATCCTCCAAAACCCTCACTGAGTTTTTCTCGTGGTTAATTACAGATGATGTTTAAAAACAGTGCTTTTCCTCATATAATCTTTTGGGGTTTTTACCCAGTTTCATATTCCTGTATTTGGATCTTAGTGCCCCTCAGTCTCCTAGACCACAGAAAATTAGTTTTCCTTGTAGGTATTATCTAGACACCAAAAAAGTTAACCTTCAGCTGTCCCTTTTCCCTCTAGCTTTTTGACCGTTTTTTACTGGAAGGCACACTTCCAATCCTTTAACACCCTCAGGCATTGTCCCTGAAACCTCTTCCATCCAGGAACCACCAACAAAAGCACTAAACAGAGTACATGGGAAGTGACCATGTTAGTTCTAAATCACACACACACAACACTCAGCCCTTCCTAGAGCCATTCAGTTTGAGGTGATTTACTGAAAGCTGCGTGAGCTCCCTCGGCTACAGCATCCTCCAGGAATTTTGTAGTCAGCCAGTGAGCTGCACCAGCCCCCACTCCTTCCCTTCACTGCTTCCCAAGACAAACTTGCCAGCTGATAAGTGTAGTGTGTATTCCTTATTCTTGGACATGTGACTCACAGCAGCTACTGTTATGCTTGACCCCATCTTTCTGAGTCATCCAGGCTATTGCAGTAATGTTTTTTTGGTTTATTTTTTGGTAGCTCACTGATTTTTGAGTCATTCCTACCGATCAGTTAATATCTTGCTTTCTTGCTCAATAATATTCAGCCACAAATGACCAACTCTGCAATGTTTACTCCCCTGTACAACTAAACATCTCCACCCATCTGGAGGACTGATGGGTTTCCGGTCAAGTTCTAACATCTGCCTTGCAGAAAACACCACCAACAAACATCTCTAGAAGCACTGTAGCAGCACCACCTATCCCTGGCTCAGTCGTGTAATTTGATTGTAAGAGCTTTAAGTAAAGCCAACATTTGGTAAATGTTTCTGTAGAGCCTTCCATAAGTTTCTTCCTAAGGAAGGAACAATCTTCCCCTCTCTGGCTGGGACAAGAGCAAGCTTAAGCACACTCTTAGCTCCATCCTGTGTCAGAAGAGCCAGTCTCAATGCACACTGAAATACAAGATTTCCACAGGACTGGGCACCAGGAAGATGCAGGGAAGGTGAAACAGGAGCTTAGACAGTCAAAGCTTTATACAGTTGTAAACTCAAACCTCTTCTTACATCTACTTTTCAGTTGTTAAATACACAAATATGGGATTGCATTCCCACGCCTGGTTGCCTCAGGGGCAGTATACAAATTACAAATACGCAAATATATAGATTCCTTGACTTCCAAGGGATTTTTCAAGATTAACTACTTAACCCCTAATTACATCAACATTGGCTGGCTAATGAATAAGGTGAGGCAACACCCTTGGCTGGTAAGATTCACAATGAAAAAACGGAATTTCATCCCAGGGAGGAGAAGGGCTTATGGATCTGGCATGTTACCATGCAGATTTCCCATCTGGGATAGAGTCACATAGTCTGTACCTACAGGAACATCTGAACTTTCACATTTTACTGCAGGATCACTGTAGAAGGTATGAAACCCAAAGGCTTTGCTCTGTGTAAACAAAGGGTCCAGGTGAAACAGGCCCTACCTGGACATGCACATATGCCCCCACTGTCACAGCTGATGAATGTGATAACAACCTACCTCCTAGAAGATTTTCTTTTAGCTGTGAGGGACTCTTCTGCTCCTGCATCATCCGAATAGCTTGCATTTTAGTAACCTTCACTTCAGTCCCCTGACTAGGACCAGGCAATACAGAGCAATGTTCTACAAATAATTCCAAGGCACCAAGACTCTTCATACCCTGCACCCCCAAGAATGACTGTGGCCTGTGGTGACAGACCCATGAAGATTTTTAATGCAAAGAGCCTCCATGCCAAGAACAGCTTCAGAGACTCAAGCTGCAGTCACTGCATCACTGTGCTCAAGCTAGCAAGAGGGGCGAGGATGAACACAGCATCCATGACTACCGCATGTGGCACTCGCCCTGTGATCCACAAAGGAAAATACCAAATGCATTCCCTTGCTCATATCAACCTTCACGTTACTTTTGGGAATACAGGCTTACTCAGAAGTCTGATACAGAGGAGCCAGACCATGGTGGAGCCACAGCACCTCCCCCCAGATGAATTCAGGATAGGTATGTAGGTGATAAATTCTGCCCTCATTGAATTTGTAGAGATCAGCAGGGCTTAGGGACCCACCATTTGTCTATTTGCCCCCACAGAGGCCCTTAGCCCAGCTAGCTGAAAAAAACACAGTGTTTATGGAGTGTATTGATTGGCTGAGCCACTTCTCCATTGTACAAAACAATGCTGATAGTTCTCCCGCTTTTGCCTACTTATTTTTTTCCTCTTTCCTGCTTTCCTTTTTTTGTTTTGACTCCTTCCCCTTTCTGTCTCTGTCTGGTTCAGCTTCATGGGACTTTCATTTCTTTACCCCATGACTCTGTCTTCAATACCATCTTCTTGGATGATCTACACCAGTAGCACTGGGTGCTTCTGTCCCCACAACTGATGGGCTTCATCTTCCTCATAAAAGCATATCCCAGTAGTATTAGACCTGTTCAGAAAAGCAGGCATCTCCTGATTACTGTTAGATCCTTATTGTTTCATACAGGAAGAGCCTGTTTATAGCCTGGAGCCTGCAAGGAATTTGAAAAGCCTTCTTCTTCCATTTGGAGGGCAAGCAGCTGAAGAGAGCAGGAATCCTGCCTCCCCTCACAAATATCTTGG
This sequence comes from Dasyornis broadbenti, assembly GCA_013397935.1. Classification (NCBI taxonomy): domain Eukaryota; kingdom Metazoa; phylum Chordata; class Aves; order Passeriformes; family Dasyornithidae; genus Dasyornis; species Dasyornis broadbenti. The sequence continues at coordinate 1,913,323 of VZRN01005622.1, read as the reverse complement.
CATTCCAGATATCAACCTTACCTTTAGATCCTGCAGCTCAGCAAATGTGCTATCACATATCCCAGTGTTTACCCAGCCCATGCAATCTGATAGGCCACCTATATTGAAGGGGGTGATTAACATCTAAGAACGGAGGGGAAGTGACCTTCCACACAGCCATGATATATTTTTGGAAGAGCATGGAAAAGTCAGAAGGTCTCACTAAACTCTTTGATCATTTAAGCTTCTTGTTACCAAATAACCACCAGTATCCATTCCATAAACGCATTTATTCTTAGCTGCGTGAATTCCCATCCCCACTTCTGCAACATTAGTGTCTACTCCTGAGCTACATCTTTCCTCCCAGCTACCCCATCATCCTTCAGCAGCTCCAGTAACCCATTCTCCAAATGCTCTCCTTTTCCTGGCTGAAAACATATCGTGCATCTTGGTTGCTGCACCCTTTTCTCAACTTCCACAACATCCCAGTCACTTGACATGAGCAACCAGTCAACAGCAACCAGCCCACACTTTGAAAACTGCCTCTAAGACTTCCACACAAAGAAAGCAAGAGAATCTACTTAATTCATGGATTTCTCATAGCTTCTCTCATTCCCCTGACCGTTGTACAGCTGTTACATCCACATCTGCTGCTGCTAACTAGACTCATTTTTACTGAAGCACAGCAGGAGCTGAAGAAACCTAAGTCTGGTAACATTATAATACCAGAAGTACTCCTCCACTTCCATTAACTTCATGCTCTGCTTTTTATTTTGTCTGTTTCCGTTTCTCTTCTCCTTCTCTTCCTTTCTTTTTTGCTGGCATGGTGAAGTGTTTCACCAGGTCAGCAGCAAACAGGAACAGCTCAGCTGGTAGATCACACCCCCTCACTGCTGCACAAAGAGTGGAGGTGACTGGCACTGGGTGCCTCAGAAGAGCAGCAGCAAATACCAGCACCCTTAGGGGATGCCACATGGGATATCCATGGAAAAACAGTGGCCAGTGGCATGACTCCATAATGACATGGATATCTCACACCAATCTGTAGCACACGTATCCATCTGAAAATGGGACTCACCACCTTGCTGTCTTTCCTGGTCTACATACAAAAGGCAGGGGGGTTTTGTCAGAAAGCACTCCAGAAAACGGGGAAAAAAAAAAAGGATAAAATTATAGTAAGGCTGGTGGTGATGCGGCCCAGTAGGTCACTAATTAGGACACTTCACTAGAATATCGGGGGAAATAAAAAAGAAAAATCAAGTTCAACACTTTCTCCATTTGACCTCAAGTGTTCTGGAGAAAAGGCTCTGCCCTTCAGGCTGGAGCACATTCTAGAATGAAATTCACTCAAATCTGAAGTGGAAGCTCCTTAAAATTTCAAAGAAAAACCTGTATGAGATCTAGCCCTGACAGAGGGAGAAGCAGAGGGATCCCAGCAGACTGAAGCAAGAACTAGATACCAAGTTCCTCAGGCTGTAACAAAATACAGACTTTGAGGGCAGTACTGGCAGATACCAGAGACTTCCATGGTGAGGTGGCATCAGCAGCACTGGGAATCTTAAGTGCTGCTCTCAAAAAGTTAACAGGGTGCCAGATGGCAAACTGGTACACAAACACCTTAGTATTCCCTTGCCTAACTCCTAGGTGGGACATCAGTACTCATGTCCAGGGGAATCCGTTATTCACTGTCTTCAAGGTGTTGTGCTCCCAAACGTGCCCAGTATGAACAGAGTCAAAACAAAACAAAAACAACCCAACAGTGTTGAAGAACAGTAAAATAAATTTTGAAGGCTTGGAAAAGAGGCATAAAGGAGCTTTTCAATTAGAGAGTATAGGCAAAAAGTCATGGTTTAGAGGAAAATTTTGTGAGATTTTACAGGCTCATATGCAAGACAGAGTTTAGATACAGTAAAAGGTGTGGGAATCTGAATGTCACTGTCAGAGAGAAGAGCAGAAGTGCTGGGGGTGAAGAAGAGTGGTGGTCTTGGGAAAAGGCCCAGGTTTCCCACACAGACTTCCAGATGTTGGCAGGGGATGATGGAAGATTGGAGAAATGGTGAGGCTCCGTAATAAAGAGAAGTTAGTTCAAGATGTTGGGCAGAAATGAAAGAAAGCAGAAGAGGAGAACAGTTCAAAAGTACAGAAAAGATCAAAGTTGGTGGGGAAAAAAGTAAGAGACTCCTAAAGGTGACTGGGGCAACACTGGCTATTCCTGTGAGAAGAGCTTTGGGACAAAGATTTTGAAAATAAACTTTGACTTATCCCAGCAAGTATTGGAGAATAAGAACTTGGCAAAGCTCGCGTGAATACAGGGAATATGGAAGGAGTTTGTTCCATTCTGCAAGACTGCAGCATGTGGAAGTGATTACAGGGATGATTGCAAGAGTAGTGCTATATAAGAGATCTGGGATAATAACATGCAGTGAATAATGTAGTTCAGAGCAGAGCTGTAGCCTAAGAAGGAAAAAAAGATGCCAAGAGCTGCATAAGCCTATTTTCTGAATAAGATGTAAAAGTAGAACAGCAAGTCAAATTGAAACCTTTCATTGATTTCACTGCAAGTTGCTGTTGTTAATGGTAATTCCTTCCTCTAAAGAAGTCCTTTGTTTCATTTTTAATAATTTAGAATATTTAGACCAGTAAAAGTGGAGTCAAATCTTCAACCATGAAAAAAAGTAAAGGACTTTGACCCCAGGTTCTGTGGTAAAAAATTTTAGAAGTTTTTCTCCAGCAAGGAAGTCTGGCATCATGGATTTTCTCTCCAATTCACAAAGAAGGACACTAAGTTTAAGATACTTTTAAAAATAAATTTAAAAAAAAAAATAAAGAAAAAGAAAAATAAAGCATTCTTACACATCTAAATTTCACACTCAGAAGGAAAATTCTTCTTTCCAGCCAGTCAGGTTTCATTTTTCTTCTGTAGTGGCAAGATACTGTACACCAGTTTGGCAGCAATTACAGATTTCAAAAATTACATACCTGCTCAGTAGATGCTTGGGGTTTTATATTCAGGGGCCTTTAGTTCAAACCCATCAAGAGCACTCTCCCAAGTGCATCACTGCAAGTTGCTTGCCTGTAGAAAAAAAAAATTAAAACCACCTTTAATAATTGCTGTGGACCCACAGGCAGGCCTCCCCTAGAGGTAAGGTAGCAGTAACATGTTGGAAAATAATACACTTTTTTAGTGGTAATTAAGGTTTGTACCAGAACTCCTGAGGTGCTTAGTACCCCAAGAGAAAGAAATATGTTATTACTGGGGAAGACTAAAAAAAAAAAAAAAAACACAAAAAAACCCCCAAACCAACAACAACAACAAAAAATAACCCTGGGCATTCCTTCCCAACTCTATTGTTTATAACTCTGAGAACTAACATCCTGCATTCACTTCACATGGCTTACACTTCCAATTCTGCTGGGTATGGAAAAGTCACAGCCAGCCCAACTTTTGCAAACCCCTATTGTGACCCAAAATTCACGTGCTGCCGTGCCAGCCGCATTGGCTACACCTTGGAGATCATGCCAGCCTCACCTTGTCCCAGGTTAGGAGCGTTCCCTTGTTACCTTGCTGTGTCCTGGAGCCCCGGGCTGGTCACTGGCCATTCAGCCTCCCCTGCTCTGCGAGGTTTTCTGCAGGGCTGCCCAGCAGATCACCCCGGCCATGGCATTTTATCAGCGCCGCGCGAGGTGAGCGCAGACACGATAAGGAAGCGCTAAAAGTCAAGGAGGTGCCACTGACAAGGACTGAAGCCGGGCTCACGCTTCCCCACGGGCCACGTGTGTGGTGACACTGAGCAGCCCCGGCTCCCTCTCACAGCTGCTGCCTTGGAAGGAGGCACCTTCCAGTCTCTCCTCTCGCTACACAGCCTCCTGTCCATCCATCCAGCCCATCTCCACTGGAAGCCGTCACAGCACCAGCCCTGCAGGGAACAAATGTTTTCTTTTGAACCTCCCACGGGTACCCAAGTGAGCATTTAAGAGATTTTTGCTCAAACACACTGATGGATGTGTACCTTGGTTGATTCATGCCAGCCCACCATTCCCTCCCGGAGAGGAAAGATGTGCTTACTGGAGTGACTGCTTTCCCAGGCAAGCACTCACACATGCCTGCAGCAGAGCCCCCAGAGCATGCCTGGCACATACCCCAAAGAGATTAGCCCCCTCCCAGGCAAGCCTCAAGACCTGTGAAATCTGCTGTGACTAACAGCTTGATTAGGACTTAAGTCTTTTTCCACCAGATTTTCCGGGGAAGGTGAAGAAATTAATAAGAAATTTATTTCTTTTGTGCATCCACACAGTCCCTGAGCTGCGTCCAACACAAGAAGAGGAGGCTTAGCCATATCGCAGGGCAAAATATGTTGTTAGAGTGAAAACATCCTGGATCCGCCCTTGCCCTGGTGACCATTAACTCCACATGGCAACAGCAGAGACAGCCTAAGTGGCCACAGACCAATCAGAGTATTTCAAACCAACCTGAAACTTGGCAATCTGGACGCACACACGTACCAAGGATGCCCCCACTGCTTGGGCTACCACAGCTGAGACCCAGGGACTCGAGTGACCCTACTCTGGAGCGCAACCAACTCACCACATCACTACCAACAGGCTCTAACACACAGCAAACCCCCACAACCACTGCAAAGAGTTAAAGGACTCCCTTATATTCCCATGGGGCAGGTGTGGTGGGCTCAGCTGCTCCCTTCCCCAGCTGGTGCCAATGAAGTCCTTATGAGCAGCCTCAGCACAGACACTCAGGTCTGAAAAGAAATGTTCAGTCCTCCTCCAGGGAGTCCCCACCTGTGCAAGACTGAGCTGCACTGAGTGTTTAACCAGCCCAGCTGTGTGACCCTCTGGCACCCTGAATTTTCATTCATAGAGAGCAGAGAGAAGAGGGAGTCACTTTTTCTTCGTGTATGCTTGCTGGAAAACACCTCCTGAGATACCCATGCTGTTTCCTAGTTTTCATAAAGACAACAAGGGCAAAAAGAGTGTCTCCCCACTCCCTGAGATCCAACACAAAACCACATCTCACCAAAGCACCTCACATGCAGATCCTCCTGCTCGCTCTCGGGACAGCAGGCACGTAGGGTTTAGGGGTGAGAGCTTGGTGTTGGGCCAGGCCAGCCTTCCCCAGGCCATACCATGCTTGTGTTGGCAGGCACCACTTCCCATGCTGGGCAAAACACATCTGAGGCTCCCAGGAGACTTAAACACTCAGGGATATCACTAAAGGGAGATGTTTCTTTCCCAGAAGAAACACATTTCCTATATGGGAACTCTGTCACACACTTAGATGTGGATGTTGACCTGTTTATATCTGCACAGGAGGAAGAGGCTGTGACAGTAATGTGTGTTGCTGTAGGGATATCTGTGAGCAACAATCAGAGACTACGTGCTGGAAAGGCCCTGCTCAAATATCTTACAGATGCTATTTCAACTGAATTTGAAATGATTTCTCCATTGTCTGTAATTTCTGCTTCTCCCTCCCCACCCACCCCTCTCTCTCGTTCCTGACAGGCACCCTCAGCTCCTGATCCCTCTATGCCATCAGACTCAAGTGTTTTAGTCAAGAGCTGAGCAAGCTTCTCATGAACCTTGCAATTTTTAGTCAAGAGCTGAGCAAGCTTCTCATGAACCTCGCAATTACCCCATGGATAGTGGCTCAGGTCTGCTCCCAGCCCCAGACAGGAGCAGCAAGTTCTCCAGTCTGGCAGGCTTCCCCCCAGCATTTTCACTTGCTTACCTTGTTTGAGCTTCAGAGAGTTCAGTTTGGGGTGAAGGGTAGGTCAGCTCTTATCTCATATCTACACGCGCAAATGTAACCCTTACCAGTTCCCTTTGCAGCTCCAAGAGTTCCTGCCCAGCGGCACAGCCAGGACCACGCTCTCCCCCTCTGCTGAGGCCTTTCTGTGGGAAGCAAGCAGGGCCAAAGAGCCACAAAGATTTCCAAGGGACCCTCCAGCCCTGAGGAAAATCCTGAATGTCTCCCAGCTTTCTCCTTCGCAGCCTTTGGTGCAGGTGAAGGAGCAGAGCCACAGTTCCCCCTGCCCCAGTCCAGGCTGGTGAGAGGAGCTCTGGGGTGATGCTCAGGGATGACAGGATTTGGATGAAGCCTCCAAATAGGATCCTGCAAGGCCCTGTGAGATTTAGACATTTCAAAAAGCCTCCCTGTCCACCTTCTCCTACTGGAAAATGTTTTTAGTGCAGCTGAGGTGGATTCAAGAGCTTGAGCTACTGGATCTTGCAGTTTGTTTAAGCAAATACCACTTTTGTCAATTTTCCAAATGTCTGTTCACACACAGACTGTCTTAGCATCCTGCCAGGGCTCCAAACATTGATCTATGGAGAAATTTTCTGGAAACTTGTGCCTGCATCCCTGTCTTGCCTTCTGACTATTTTAAGACCAAACACATAAATATGAGCACACATGGAGATGGAAGTGTGAAATATTGCATTCTTTAAAGCCTTGCAGATGTGTGTGACTCAGGGTGCCCTGCTCAGACGACAATTACCTAGTCCTGATCACAGCACATCGCACTCAGCTCCAAGTCCAAACTAGCAAATCATATCTATGTCCCTCATTGCTGGAGACTACCACAGGACAAAGACAGCAAAACTGAGTGGGGGTGGTGTGAGAAGGGAATGGTGGAGCAGGCAGAGACACTTGGTCCCGTGTGTTTTCTTTCCTTAAAGATAAAAATTTACCCCAGTCAAATGAAAAATCAGGAACAATGTAGGAATTTTCAAGAGGCCCAAGCTGCCACCTGACTCAGCGTCTAGGCAGGATATCGATTAGCGAGGCCATTCTTTATTCCTCTGCTATTGTTTAAGAGCAGCCTCCCTCATGACAGCAACAGCGTGGGAACACAGCAGCTTTGGTGTTAAAAAGTGCTTTTATCACTGAGCTGAGGAGAGGGGTCTCTGGGAACCAGAGATGGTTGTGTCTGATAGCCAAGGGAATGCATTCAAACTGAGAACCTTTCTCTGGGGTCTCTGAGGTCCTCAGGCACACCAACACCATCAGCACATCCCCAGTCCAGCATTTCTACTGAGTTGTATTCAGGTTCTGGTGAGTTCAGGGAGGTGCAGGAAGAAAACACCTCTGCCTGCTAAAAATTCTTGGATTTCTCCTTGAGCAGCAGTAGCTGCTCTGATGGCTCTTCCTACCAGACCTTGGTTTTAAATAAGCCAGGTTGGGTTCTGTAACTCACGTGGCACAGCACAGAGAACTACTCAACACCAATGTCATCCATTCTCCTGAGCAGGTTTTTTGCCAGTTTTTGGCAGGTTTTTTTTTTGGGGTTTTTTTTTTTTTTTTTGCGGGATGGGTTCCAGCCTGCACTAGCTACCACAGTGATGTCAGTAGGTGAGGGCATCTCCTCCTTGCTCAACAGACCAAACAACTGTAGGGTGTTACACTGCAGTCACTGCCACTTAAACCACCCGGGTGCCTGCAGCTGACCAACAAGCCAGCACAAGTCCCTACCAAGTGAACTGACAGACAGTTACACAGCTTGCTGCTAGCTCCAGGCAGGAATAAAGAAAATCTTTGGTTTCTGGGTAATTCTCAGAGCATTAAAAAGCAAGACACTTCAGTACTTGAACACTTTTGATTTGGCTGAGCAGCGGACAAACAGTGACCAAGAACCAGGTTTTCAGTCAGCCAAAATATTTCTGGCTGTCCACAGAGCCATACAGCTGGCTCCCGATTTTATATTCTTTGTAGGTTTGTTCTTCATTTACAAAAAATCTCATCTGTAACCACCTGATATATACATATGGGTGGTCTTTATTTTCACCTACCCTTAAGAGAAAATTTAAAAATGGAAGGCCTTCAGGTACTGACTGGACAAACATCAACACATTAATTCACTTCAAAGACACCCCAAAGGAAAGAGCACAGTGCACTAGGGAGTGGATCTTCAGACATAGCACGTGCTCTCTGCAGACACCAGATATTTTTCCCAGCATCTAGAAATGCTCTGTAAGATTGCTTCATGTGTCTGTGTAAGAATACACAGTTTGGTAAGAGTGTGACTGCACCAACTTTTCCTGCAGGCTTTCATGCTCCAGTATCATTCTTTCCATGAATTTTTCACCTTCCCAAAGTTGAAAAGCCGTCAGAAATCAGCCAAGATTCTCCTTCTCCAATCTGTGACAAGTGGACAACCAAGCTAAACTTAGATGTTTAATAAATGATGGCTTCCCTTCTACAGAAAGCAACATCAGTGCACAAATCCTGTTTTTCAAAGATGATGGACGTGTTATCTCAGGACTGACTGCCTCCCTGCCAGCTTGTACTCAGTGCCTAGCACAGAGCAAGCCATGCACAGATTGGGAATCTGAGGCCCAGAGCTTGGCTCACTCTGCCCATGGAGGCACCACAGACAGATAAGGATGCAGCCACTTGGCTCTGTGAAAACCAACCCTACTCCAGCACTGACCTGCACATCAGTCCAGAGCTACACAAAGTAGCTACTGCATCAGCTCATCAGTTTAGCAAAGGTGTTGATTATGTCCTTTTCCACTTATTTGGGCAGCCAGGATTTGAGGAATCCATCACCTTCTCCACTACAAAAAAGCAATCCAATAAAATGCAGCAGGTTGCAATTTAAGGGACAGCTCCTCTCTCCCTGAGCTCAGTGGCTTGGTCATGCTTTCACTGTTTGCTTTGTGACCTTCCTCTTCCAAACCCAGCTTACCCTCAGACACTGAAGGTTCATCTAAAACTCACAAACTAACAGGACCAAGGCACAGGTTCTGATATTATCCCACTATCATCAGTACTGTTGAACAGCCATCATGTTCCCTGACAATTTATTCACAGGCCAGCGATGATCTCCCAGGATGATTCAGGAGGTTGGCTTGATGAATAACAGCTCCCACAAGACACATGGACAAAAGCACCCTGCTTGGGATGTGAGGAAGGAGGGAGAGGAAAGCCAAACGGGCATGAGCTGTGCCATGCGATTTCCTCTCAAGATGAGCAGGGCAATCTCTCACCAATATTAAGACATTGTCTCTTCACCTCCAGCAATAAGCTCCATGTTTCAGCAATCGTGCCTTGCTTGTGATGGAGCTGCTCTCAAGAATGCTTCCTACAACCTTTCCTGTGAGGAGCCTGGAGTACTTAAAGATCATTACACTTCCTCTGCCAGTGCAGCAGCTCATATTCCTCCCAGGGGTTTCAGCTGCTACCACACTGCTTCATCTCCTGGCCATTTTAGATTATTCCATCACATGAGTCCAGGCTACAACCCCCACAGGACTTGTGCCACGGTGTCTCAGAGCAGGAGAGATGGCTCTTTGGGACTGCCTCAGAAATCCCCTGGCACATGAAAAGAAAGATGTCAATCTATGGAGCACTTCAACAATTGTTCCCTAAATGGAACGGGAACTCAGAGGCAAGAATAATCTCTGTGAAACCTGGGGACAAAGTATCCTCTGCCAAAGGAGTCTCAATCACAGAACAATGTTCCAGGGAAAGCAAACAAATCCAGAATGCCTGTGTCCGTTTTTCAAAACTCCTTACTGAGAAAAGCCGGCCATGAAAATAGCGTTGATACATTTATTTCTAACCAGGAAAACAAAAGTAACCAAAACAAAAAAAGCCACTCTGACAGATCTGCACCTAGAAAAGTAAATAAAATGTGTGTTAAAACATAGAAGAGACCTCTTCAATGAGTCATTTAACCCCACAAATTAGGAATGCTGTTGATGCCATGGGACATATATGCCCATGTATAACATCACTTAGCAGATACATACGTAGGTAGGGAGATACATTTGTACTAGTTATGAATTTGGTCATGTTCTTGTCCCTATTCAGGTCACTGGCATTTATTTTAAACAGTATCTGTGCTACAATATGCTTTGGGATATGTCCCTTTTTAATTTTTTTTTTTTTTCTATTTTAGACTGGCAAACTGCTTCATTAATTTCCTTCTTTTTACTTATTCATTATCTGTAACAAAGCTTCTTTTTCAAACCAAGGCCACTTGGCCCCTTTAACAGCTTGATCTGAGGTTTTTTTGAAAAATAACAGAAATAATTTCTCCTTTTACTACTTTCCTTGAAATGCTGAAGAAATTCTGTACACTGATATGATTTACTTTTATAGAAACTACTACATTGACCTCGACCTGCTGCAGGCCATCTGCTCCCAACAATTTATAATCATAGCATAATCCAGGTGGGAAGGGATATCAAAGGTCTTGAACTTCTTGTTCTTTAATTTTATCAGCTGAGACCAGCCTTGCTTTTTGACACCAGTTCTTCCAGCCACTTGAACAGGAGGTAACAGCAAAAGACTAAAGGAAGAAGAAGGCCCAGAAACTTCCATCTTTGGAGAGCTCTAACCATTACCAAGGCCAGATAATATTAATGTTGGCATCACATTAAGTTTCTTCATCTCCATCTTCTTTTTTTTCATAGCTGAACCATCTCACAGCTTTGTTGTGCTTGGAAACAAAATGTGAGTTCCCATGCAGCTCAGCACAGAGCAGATTGGCCGCACAAAGCAGGCCAGACACCAGTCCACAGATCACCACTGACCTCTGCATGGATTCCTCTAAGGCTGGTCTATTTGCTTACACAGCTGCAGACTGCTATTTCACATCACTTTGGTAGCTGAAAGATAATTTTTTGTCATTCCTGTGCTGGAGTTTTCACGTGGGTCCACTTTTCAGGGTGGAGAATAATTCTTTTTAACTATATGAAGTGGTTTACAAAAGAATCTTTTTTAAAGCAAGAATGATCAGAGGTCTGAGCCAAGGAGAAAAAATGGAAAGGATTGATCAGGTGGAAGGAAAGTTGTGTGATATGGCTTGGAGGGAATTTGACTGGAAGACTGGCTTGGATTTGTTCAGACCTACCAAAGAAATGGGAGAACTTCTCTCAAAAGTATTTGGGATAGGGCTGTAGGGAGTGGTAGAGAAAGCACCTTATGTGACCAGCATAGGCAGCCACAGGAGCTCCAGGAAAAACATTTAAGGCAGGTTTAGATTCACCCTAGATTGTGGTACTTCAGGAGTTCTCCAGCTCTTAGAATCTGATGGCATTAAGGCATCAGCAGCTACTCTCAAGGCAGCATTTCTCATGTTTTCCAAACAATCTGGGAACTGCAAATCAGTGCAGATTTCTCAGCTCAGTAATTGTGGTGTTGCCTCAGCATTTTTCTATCAGGATACTTCAAAGCCCTTTAGATTCTCTCCCCAAATGCAGCCATCCATCCTCCTCCAAGAAATCCCAGACCTTGCTGATTATTACCAATAAAATTATTGATGTCAGAAATGCTGATATAGGAAGATGAGGCTATTTAGGAACATTTTACCAGATGTTGGTTGAGTGATACTGCATCATTTCATGCAGCACATCGCAAAACCTCCTCCTTCCCTGCTGTGTTAAATTGTTACTTTCCCTGAGGGAGAAGCATGGTTCTTCACAAATCTGGCCTGAGAGGAAAGTGGGGAAAGAGTGTGGGAATAGCAGACAACATCAAGGATTCCCATTTCCCTATTCTCTTCTTCTTGTGAGCAATCTTGTGTGGCTTTTAACCACTGCCACTCGTTTTCTGAAGTGCTCTTTCAGTGGCTACATCCTGTGCTGTCTCTGGTTTGGTGACAACACCCCTAAATACTGAGATCATTGTCAGAAAAATCAGTCTTGGGTTCCTCCTGGGCTGAAAGAACCAATTTACTGCTCTCCTTCAACAGGCACGGGATAATTATAGGAAGCCACCATGCCATATCACATGGCTATCACATGCAAAAACCATCTATCCTACTAATGTGCATTGCCTAGGCATCTCTGTTTCTCACAGACAGAAAGATAAAACCCATCACCCCCAACCAGGAAAAAAATTGCTTATTATTTTGATAGCTATTTTTTCATATCCCAGTTGAGTGTAAGGGGTAGTTTTTAAGGAAAATAAATTTCACATTTCTCACCAATAAGCCAAACAGAACTGCAAGATTCAGAGCAAAACCAGTGAATTTATAGCTACTTCAATTTGTTTCAATCAAGTTTAAATATCTCTTCCTTTTCCAGCATTTTAAGGAAAACAATGAGCATCAGCAAGTAAACACAATCCTGTCTGGCATCACTTACTGGTCAGATTTCATCCCCAGGTTTCTGCACGAGCTCATACAGGGGTCTTTGCACTGTGCAAGCCCACTTTGACATCATCTGTCAGTCACCACATTGGAGAGATGAGAAACATCAACCCACAAATGAAACATTTCAGTACAGGTAGCAATTTCAGGGATGGTTTTCTGTTAGATGTCCTATGGTCATATTTCATCTTTGCCTCCACTTAGCATTAAAAACAAGAAGCTCCAGCATGCAAAGGACCCAGTGAGAATGCAGTGCCTGGATTTATATGGAGCAGGGCACTGTACTATGCATGAGCACTAAAAGAGAATTTAAATTAAATTAAATGGGAAGCTAAGTGGGGAAAGCTCTACATCAGGCCATGGGCAGGACTTCAGTCCTCAGAGAATTCCCTAGCCTCCTCCCCACTCCTTATAGCTTTAAACATGAGCTTGTGGCCACTTGGAGAGCCAGCAGGGCTCCCTGCATGGCTCTGGGGAGAAGTCAGGGCACCACTTCCTTGCCTTTGTGGCTGCAGGTGCCTCATGCACACACCTGCTTCCTCTGCAGCCTTTCTGGACGGGGGGCTGGTAGAAATCAGACAGGGTTTTACCAGGAAACCCAGGTGTCCAGAAAAACAATTAAGGAGATTTCAATTGACCAAATCCTTCACCCTACCACAAAGCAAAACTGGGTACAAATCTTTTCCAAGCCTTGCTCTAATAAATCCTCAGGACACCACGTGCCTGATGCATCCCTGTGAGAGGATTTGCCTTTATCGAGTGCGAAGGAGCAGGGCTGCCTGCTTCTCTCACAGTGCTCATGGCACACTTTGGGAAAGGAAGCTCTTTGTAAGGCATCTTCCCTGCCCCACAGCTCTGCTGGGCTTGTGAGCTCTTGCACATTCACAAATATTTGGTTTTCTAGTATAAAATCACCCTTCTAATATGCTTGGGCCAGCAGTGTCCTCCTGCCCCCCTCCATTTGCTGTGATTTACTTTACAGAAGGCTTCAAAATCCAGCCAACACCGATCATAAAACTGGTGGGAAGAACCATGATTCATGGATTTTTTCAGTTAATCAAGTTCTTAATTTTACCCGGGAGGTCATGCTTTGAGATTCTTTCAGACCATCACAAAAGAGAACAAGCTGGCTGGGAGCAAAAAGCACCATCTGAGAATCCTCCCATAACCCAGGCTGTTTACTTTTCAGTTTCACTCACCATCATCCAAGCACATGTCTCTTTTCCCTCAAATCCTTTCGACTGTTTCTTCCTCTGAAGCTGACTTCCAGGGAAAGCTCTAGAGATCTTTGCCTTCAGAGCAGATTCAAGTCCTGATTTCTCTTCCCTCTGTGGAGAATTTATAGAGCAGGCTGAGGCCCTTCTACCCTTCAAATTGCCTTAGGCAGAGACGTGAGCCTGTGATTCTTTCCACCTTGGCAATATTGTTTAAGCAGCCTTTTCCTAAAGTCTCAAAATTTATAGCTGAGATCTTGCAGCACATCCCAGCTATAAATTAACAGCTGCTTAACTCCAGGATGGGAGAGCACATCCCAGGAACTTGGTGCCAGCACTGGCACCACATGGCTGCATGTCGCAGCCTTCCGAGGTGAGAAGTCCCCCAGCATGCATGCATCCAGCCAGGTAGGAACCACAGTCATTCCAGAAGATTCTGAGAAACCATGCTGGCTCCTGGTAGAAAAAACCAGGAGTTTTCAACAATCTCCAGCATTTTCCAGTGTGTGACATTTGTATACTGAGGGACCTTACCCATACAGATGGCCCCAAGCTGTAACTATATCGAGTTACTCACATGACCAAGACTTTGCAGGATCTCAGCCACAGGGAAACTGAGAGTCCAGCAGTCCTGGGAGACTGACAAAGAGACTCTCATAGCTCACATTCAGGCTCGAAACACTACTTCCTAGAACAAAGCAGAGACGAAGTGATACCAGCCAAGATGACACAGATCCCAAATAAGTGCAAATAAAATATTTTTCTGCTGCCAGAACACCGTCACGCGATTTGCATGCGGCATCTCTTCCTGCAGAGGCTATGGAGAAGTATATCCACTATCTGCTGTCTGCCTCGGAATTCCCCCAGGAAAGCTGGCCTGGCTGGCAATGTAGGGTGCCTAACTTCCAGACTATTAAATTACACTGCAATCAATGCAACTCAAGAATGTACTTAAAATTAAGTAAACACCTACAGACTGTAATGACCTAGGATGCTGCATTGCTCAGTGCACTTCTTTGGCTGATTTGTTTACCAAGGCAGTATCTCAGAGGGGCAGAAATTACAGAAACCTTCTAAAAGCTGCAAGGATGCCTTAAATAAATGGAAGATTGTTGCTTTAACAGTAAAATTACCACGTTTTTAAGACTGAGTTTCTTAGGCCCTTCCAGAGATAATGCACTCAGTTTGACTCTTTTATAAACACCTAAACTGGATAAATTAAAAGGAACACATGAACCAAGATCTTCTATCACTTGCCAATACAAGATGCATTATTGCCCCTGGCCTCAGAGAAAACTGCAGCTTTGCATTCCTGCTTTTAGCTAAGCTAATGAGAAGAAGGAAGAGAATTTTTGAGGTGGGCTCTTCTTCCTTTCATCTGAAAAGTGGTTACTGAGCTGTGCAAAGCTCGTGTGCATAGCTCTGCAAGCTCAGTACCTCAGCGCCTGAGTTCCTAGAGACTGCACTGCTGAAAGGAGAGGTGAGTTCTTGCTATATCCTCCCTGGAAGCTGGTTAAACACTCAGTTAGCAGAGGGCCCTCTGAAAAAGGGATGTGGCTTTGCATTAGATAGAGTCTGCAAACGCTTCTCAGTTACCTGTTTTATTCTCTTCTTGTTTCATTGCAAACAATGAAGCTCCTTAGGAAGGCTCAGGCAGCACAGACACTTTGTACTCCTGACTCTGATGGTTTTGCTGCCCATTCTTCTCACCAGCCACATGCCAGCATGCATTCAGTGACTTCATGGTGTGGCTGCTTTGGGGGAGCTGGATGGGGAAGCAGACTGCAGCTGCTTCTGAAGGATATAAATATTTTTTTGCTGGAGTCGAGGGGCTCCAGCAGTCCAACGGGGTCAGGGACACCTGGGCTCTATTCCTGGCTCTTCTGCAGACCTGCAGCATTGTTTCACTCTTTCAGTAGCTCTAAATGAAGACCTTTTCCTGCCAAATTTGTTTTCTTAGGTGTGAAACTTCCACCTGAAAATGTGAGCCACAGTATGGAATTTGGGGTGATGGGACCATTTGGGTGAATGCAAGCCCAGGTATTCATTTGATAACAAATCCCACAAAAGCCATTGCACTGGTGAACACCAGGAATGGCTCACAGGCCAACCTTACTCACACCATTTACCAGTTAGCCATCTGCTCCCTTCAGATATTATTTTATGGCTTTCCTTTGTTTTCACCAAGGCCTAAACAGGAATGAAATTGTGGGTCCTGTAGCTAGCCCTTTTAAACAAATAGTTCTGCCATCACTCTAATAAGTTTGACAAGTTGGTCACAGGCCCTGGGCAGGAAGCTAATAAACTTCAAGTTGCTTTTCTATTGTTTTCCTAAAACAATTTGACTTCCTTTCTGATAGCCTCAAATTCCTTCAATAAAAATAGAGTAGCTGGGAGCCAGAGGAAGAGCTGAACCTGAGCCAAGTTGTGCTTACAATGCCGCCTGCGTAAGATCACTTTTTTATCCTGATCCACGAAGACCCTTTAAAAGAATAGCAGGCAGACAGCTGCCAGTGCATGTCAGGAGCAGCTCAGGAGCGAGTCTCCCCCAGCATTGGTCCTCCAGGCTGGAGGGGATCTCCGCCAGTGAAGCAGTGTCAGACCAAAGGCTGAGCTCCTGGGAGCTCACCCTGCCTGGAGTGTCCTCCCTCAGATGCTTCAGGATCTCTTCTGGGAGCCAAACACCAACAGAGAGGTGGGCTCCAGCAAGACCAAAGGACTGTGCTAAAGCTCACCCACCCTTCAGTCAGCCTAACCTGTTCCTCTCTCTACCTGTGCAGGCTCAGCAAAAAAGAGGTAAAGCTCCGTTCTTTCTTTTCTTCTTTCGGAAACATATTTCTGTAGATACGTGTACACACATATTTCTGTCAAGCAGCGATTCATCTAGCTGGAAGTTTGCAGGATAAGATGAATGTCTGGTGGCTAGGTAGATGAGGAGTCCTTGCTTTAAAATGACTTGCCGATCCTTTGGACAAATCCTTTATGCTCTCCGTGGCCTGGTTCCTCCACCTGTAAAGCAAGGAGGGTGTTTATAGGAGCTGCAATTACATTATGATTTGCAAAGCACTTCTCAACTACTCAGAGATGCTGTAGAGTTGAGAAGTGGAAGCAGGAGGGGTGACAGGGCCATACTTTGTTTCCAGCAACATAAAGCTGACAACTGAGCATTAACTTTGGGATAGCTGGCAATTTCTCCTCAGTGAGATGAAAACATCTTCCAGTGTTTCTTGCTGAAAACTTTACTAGCAAATGAGTCTGACACAGTGATATTTCACACCTTGGTGCTTCTTGTTTCCTCTTTTCTCATTCTGTGCTAGGATGGTACTCTGGGCTGGGAAGAGGAAAACATCCATCTATATGGAATAATTGGGGATTTTTTACTAAATAGGGAACTGTGACTATAAAAATGTTCTCATTCAGGGGTCTTTGCTACTCCTCTTCCCTTGGGCCCAGCCTGTCCTTGGGAATTTGCCTCCTGCTGGAGGATGCCTTCAAACTGTCTCCAGAGGTCTAATGCATAACAGAGAATTTCACTCTACAGCCTTCTCTTTCAATCATATCCATGCATGGGGATTTGAGATAAAATGTCTCACCAGGAAAGTGAAGCCGCATCCACTGGTGCTTTAGAGAAGGTATTAGAGGTGCCTGTCCAGCATGGAACAGTATGAACAACCACAATAAGTGCAGTACTGTGGCAGGCAGCAGAGATGAACTCAGCCACTGTTGGGTGGTGGTTTTTTTTCTGAAATTTCCCAGTGCACTAAACCTGATATCCTCCCCAGGGATAAAGTCCTCAGTAATAGCAGGAATGCAAAAGACATTTTCCCTTCAGACAATCTCTTTAACTTTTCACATCTCAGGAGAGCATCTACCTGCATTTGCAACAGCCTTCCAGCAAAGCCAGATGCTCTGGGAACATCTGTTTTATATGAAGAAGCTCTTTCATATGAGAGCTCTCATCTATACTACTGCATATTTGCAGACCTTCTCTATGCATTGTCTTGGCTTGCTCTTCTTGTTTGTTTAAAACCCAGGCACAGAATGAATTCTCCATTAAATATCCATGTTGAAAAACTCATCACACAACCTCTGCTCCAGATTTACCTGGTTTTTGTATGCAAGGGTGCGGATCTGATAAAGCAATAAGGCAAGCACGGGAAATAGAATGAAAAAGGGACCTCTTGGCTTATCAGGTTCAATCCCTTTGAATAACAGGCAAGTACAAAACAAATGGCCTTTTCTAAACTTACTAAACTCTGTCCTAAATCTCATTAGGCTTCCACCCTAACTTGTGCTGCTAAAATGCTGTTCCAGCACCTCCTTGCCTGCTCTGTTGCTTAGAAACCTTCTGATTTCCAACCTAAATTCATTCATGGCCAATTTATATCTATTTATTCTTGTGCCACATTGTCCTTTAGCTTATGTAGCTCTGCTCTCTCCTGAGCACTTACTTTCCCAACCCCCAGTTCCTAAAAGTATTTATAGGCAGCAAATCTCTCCTCTCTTAACCTTTGTTCTGCCAGACTAAGTAACTAAGCTCCCTTATAGTATTCACCCTGCAGGCACATCACACCGTGGTTTAATTACTTTGTGTAGCTGCACTAGCATGAAGTTCAGTGTGAAATAATTAATGCTGAAAAGCTCAAACTGGTAGCACATCTATTTTCAAATCAGCTCAAATATCTCTGTGCAGTCACTGCTGTGATAAGTAAACAGCGGTTGGCTCAGAGACACCCTCCATCCCTCTGACCACCCCACTGCCTTCCTTTGCACCTGCTCCAGGCTGAATATCCTCTTGAATGTGGGTAAGCAGCACTGCAGATGCTATTTTGGAGAAGTCTCACATCCTCTTGGATGACATGACTTTCACTCACTGCAACTGGAAATACTGCTGCATCCTCAAAGTTCGCTTGCCTTTTTCATCCCCACGTAGCATCACTGGTTCCTCCTCTGAACCACGAACTCTCCCCATCTTTCTCCATCTCTCTCTCCTAGGAGATGGAGACTCCTGTTATTCTTCAAGCAACAAGTTCCTAGTGTGTGACTTTGCACTCTCCCACTTAAGCTCACCTTGATCACTCCAGTCACAGAGAGCCTTCAGCTCTTGTAGTGCCGGAATCCACCTCTGCCCTCACGATACCTCCCAGCTTTGTTTCATCAGCAGATTTCATTAGTATTTCTACTTTCCGTGCCAAGGTAATTAACACAAATATAAAAAAAGATCAGTCCTAAGAGCAATCTTTAAGCAGCTTCACAGATAATTTCCCTTCAACCTATTAAGGGACTGGTGTATC
The DNA here is from genome assembly GCA_013397935.1 of Dasyornis broadbenti. Taxonomy (NCBI): domain Eukaryota; kingdom Metazoa; phylum Chordata; class Aves; order Passeriformes; family Dasyornithidae; genus Dasyornis; species Dasyornis broadbenti. The sequence continues at coordinate 1,894,726 of VZRN01005622.1, read as the reverse complement.
AATTCTGTCAGTCTCTTATTCACTTGAGGATTTATTTAATAATCCCTGTCTTCTTCAGCTGAATGTTCTACACTAATTTGCTTCTTCTGGGATACCATATCATATGGTTTACTGAACTCCAGGTAGATAAGGTCTGCTATGCGACTTTTACCTAGGGGGTCAGGAATCTTAGTCCAAGAAAGCTCTTAACCTTTGATCAAAAGATAGTACATGTTGTCTTATTTTCCTTTTCCCTCCTGGCTTTATTTCTGCTTTCCTTCAAAATCCATTGCACAGCATCACAAACTGCAGTGATCTGTGAGCTGCACATGGTAAGCTGTCAGCTGTTCTCATTCCCACTGTCTGGGGGAGCATTCTCTTCCACTTGCTCTCCTCACTCAAGGCAGACAAGTTTTGCATAGCAGGCTCTTGGGGAGGGGAGTCAAAATTCTTCTTCCCTGCTTCAGAGTGGGCAAACCAGCTATTTCTCTAGCTGAGGAACTGGAGGAGCTGCCATGACACTTCTATTTTCCCTTGAAGAGGGGGCAGTTGAGAAGGGATGACACATTGAAGGGTTGGCTGAAGTGTCCATACATCTCTACTCACCCTTCTGTCTTTTGCCTCCCTGACTGCCTTCTACCATTTCCTTTCTGTGCATCAAACTCCAAATAGTTACCACCGGCACCAAAACAAAGAGCTCATAAAAGCTACCTCGTGCATCATGCAAGTGTTGGACAGAAACTTTCTCCCCTCCCTCATACATTAAGCAGAACTAGACTGGATCTGCTGGATCTGCTGGATTCAGGATTACCTCTGTGTGCCACTCATGAGCAATGCTTGGACAGGAAATACAGAGGAGTGAGCAGGGAGAATCAGACCTGGTCCCCCTCAGTGTACAGCAAAGTGTCAGCCATGCTGGGAGGGGAGTGCATTTCAGACAGCTCTCTCACAGGACCTGTCTCTCTACAGCATGTGAAAAACACTTGACAAACCTTATCCCTAGCCTATCCCAAAGCCATCTGTGAGCTAGACCTGTATTATTAACACCTTTTTTTTGGGCACTTCTATGATGAAGTCCTTGACAGTCTCATGGCATAAAATCAACATGACTTTACATAATAATGCTTCATGGAAATTACTCCAGAAGGACAAAAAACTGGAATAATATTCTCCTTCTCACGAATTTCCATCGCAGATACACAACTGCCATACAGCAGAGGGAAAAACAACTCCAGAAACATTTCTGTGTTCCTTAAACCCACAGAAAAGCTTTCAATAAGGTTATAAATGAAGCAGCAAATGACTGTAGGTTTCTCCACATCAGGTTACTGAGCTGCTGTGGGAATTTACTGTGCACTCTATCCTGCATCCTGCACTAACCATCAGTGAGGATAGAGCCCTCTTGGAAAAGGGTTGCACTCTTAACTTCAGAGTGAGAGTGGCCACATACGCCATGCCTCCAGAGGTAGCCTCTGCACAGCACTGTCCCTTTGTAGACTGGCTTTCAATCTTGTGACTAAAGGAGGTACTAAATTAGTGAGAGAAAAATTATTAGAAGAGTTGCCAGTGCTGTGTTTTAGTCCCTGGACTGCTTCTGTTTCACAGTCTGCCCTCGCTGATGCATAGGGACCACCAGGCAATTATGTTCTGGATGGGAGATATCTAGCCTGGGAAGGACTGCTGGAGGGATAACCACCAGAGCTGGTGTGCAGCTAGTCGATTCTCAGGTCAGCAGAGTCTTCTGTGCAAATCTCACTCTCCTGCCACCGGTTCTTTGAGACCTTTATCAAAGCCAGAAGGCATCTCTGATTGTCCCTCCTCGCTGGGCCATTCCTGATGTGCAGGAATCAGAGGCTCAGCTTGACACATACATGAAATACAAGATCTTCAGACACTTGATATGCCAAAAACATTTTTAAGAGAGGCCCAAATGCTCATGATCTGACTGTGTGTGCGGGGAGGAGGTGGTAGGGTGGTGTGACAAAAAACACCTCACTTGACAGGCAGATTAGTCTCTATTTATCAGTAAGGGGGCATGTAAAAAGTCACTGGGAAGCTTTCGGTGCCCTTTAGGACAGGGCTGCAGCTGTGCTGGACCCCCGGTCCAAGCAAGCAAAGCAAGTTCTGTGTGACTTGAAGAGGTGGAAGACCCTGCTCCACATGAACTTTGCTTTGCCAGATTAAGCTTGAACGAGTCAGAAATAAGTCCTTTGTTGATTGAACTGTCCTTCATCTTGCATGGAAAAAGCTTTCCAGGATCTGGCTGGTGTAACTGTGAGGCAAGCCTGTCTCTTTTCATTTAGGGGAGGCTTAGACCATAGAATGTTCTCTGTGGCAAGATGTGCAAAGGAACGGTAGCAGCAGCGACTGGAAGGGACTGCACGAAGCCGGCAGCGAAGGCATCCTGTCGGCATGGGGAGGGTGGCACAGGGAGAGGCTGAGAATGGAGAGGGAGGAATGAGATCCATGGTCTTTAAAGGAAAAACAACAGGAAACCAGGTTTGAAAATAGAAAGATTAGGCTGGAGGGGGTGGGAGAGACAAGAAAAGTAGGTGAAGAAAGAAGAGAGGGAAAGGCAGAGAGGCAGTGGGGAAGACAGAAAGTGACACAGAAAGGGGGTGGAGAAAAAGAGAGGAAGAGAGAGAGAGAACCACATTAAAGGAATAAAACGAAGCAACTGAGAACAAGGAGTTCAACTTAACTACAGAAAGGAAAAGTGCTAAAGCAAGGAAAGGGGACTGAAGACAAGATACTGGAAATCAGGTAAGCAACCATGAGGGGAAAATAATAGAACTGCAGAAGTGCCGATGGTAGATCAAGTTATTACTCTCAAGGGGAAAACAGCATGAGGGGAGAAAAGGATTCGGAGAGGCAGAAAAGAAAAGGATGGCCAAAAATAACTTAAGAAATTTACTTTTTCTTTCATTTTCTCTTCAAAACATTACCACTAGTAACATGGTGGGCTTGGGACATTTTAAAAATTAAGCTGTTTTGCCACAGGCAGTTACAAAAAGAACAAGTAACTTCCCTGCAATGAACATAGATACCAAGATTCTAATGTATTGGAAAGCAGGATAAGAGCCCCAAACATCCTCCCTCAGATAGTATAATGTGCAAATTGCCATTTCTGTCAGATCCCATTTCAGCATGCTGTCAAGCTGCTCGGGGGACAGTGGTGAAGGGAACTCTTACCTAGGAGAGGCTCTCGGGGTATAAACACTTTATCAAGTGTCTGCATTAACTGCCTATATTCTGAAGGGCGCAGGACGCTTTCAAAATATTGCAGTTTCTTTTCCTTGAGAGTATTGTGTCCTGGCTGGTCTGTGACACGGAGCCTGGGAATGTAACTCAAATGTAGAGAAGTGCCTTGCTGGTATCTCGCAGTCACACGTTCTGCGCGTGCCGCCCGGGAATGCCTTTCTCCTCCATCCCAACGCTGCCCGTGGCAGCCTCAGCAAGGAGGCATGCAGACCTGAAGGGACAAATGTCCTCTCCCACACTAGCAGCCACTGCTTCTTTTTATTTGCCTTCCTAACTTTTTACCCCCTTCTTGTACTTGGAATAATTATGGAATTACATTTCCGTAATTTAACACTGCTTTTTCAAAGAATAGCCCACCTTGAGAATACGATACCCCTATACAACCACCTGGAAAGAAGCAATGTCAATCAGTGTAAAGGTTGCTGACTAATTGCCACTTCTGATCTGTGGTGGCTTCTTTGATTTCCTGAAGGGTCGTTTGTCATGTCTAAGGAGCTTCGTGTCATTCTGTTTCTAACAACTCAGGTAAACTGAGGCATTTCCTCCGTCCCTGAAGTAGTGTAAACACCCTTAGAGGATCATATAAGTGGCTTTTCTGGACAAAGCTCAGCTAAAAAAGTCTTGTGCTGAATGAGCCTTAAGCATTGAACTCTTCCTCTGTGATAATAAAACCATCAAAATTCCTTGGTGAAGCAGTGTGCATGAGTTTCTTCCTACTGCTGCCTTTATGTTCCTCTCCTTAAAACTAAAGAACTCAATGCATGTAACATATGTGTGCAGCTAGGAGCAGCTTAAACAGTTATTCAGAAGCCTCACAGTATCCAGTATTTGTACCAGGAGCCAAAAAAATCTGCATTTGCTGCTATTTTCAAAATCTACTCTGAGAAGAGCACACATTTCTAACTTTGTTCCCCTTTTCCTTGGGAGCAGAACAGTACTTTAGGAGAATTCCTGAGGCTTCAGGGTTTAAAATACTCATCAGGCTCCGGTCGCTTGGGAACTATGTTAAGTATTCCTGTTACTATAAGTATTTGGTGTCGGGTTTTTTTCCTACTCAACAGTATATAATATCACAATATTTTTAGTATTATGGGCATTAAAAAATTTAAACTCTGACAGAAAATACAGAATTTCATACCTTAGCCTCTCTTCTCTTTTTGACCTTCAGACAGATTTCACACATTCTGCATGTTTGCCCATTTTCTGACTGCTCTTGCAGCATTGAAAACAGACAAGGAGGAATGAGGAATTCAGCACTACATTATGTCATTAGGGAGCACATTTCGGAGCCTGCTCCACATTTTGGGTGCTGTTGTATGAGTCACGAGGATAGAGGCTTAAAATTAGAAAAAATTGCCAGGAGACAATAGAGACACTTCAGTCTTTGGGCTAAGAATTCATAAAGGGAGGGGGAAAATCGATTTTATTACTATTGATAAGCAACAGTGAAATCTCTGTGAACAATACTCAGCATGCCAGCTCTTCCCTGAAACAAAGAAATATTCATGCCACGCAGCATGCAATGAGCAGAGAGATGCATGATTTTAAGTCTCTCTAGTGTATCTTTGAAGAGAGGTCAGGGGGTTTTAACGTAAGAACTACGGAGTTTACACTTACGTTTCTGCCTTCATTTTTTGTGTCATTATGGACATGCCTTGAGAATGGCTGAGAATTTCCATATGAAACTCCTCTCCCTTAGAAGTAGAAAAGCTGACAGATGCCTTGGTCAGGGCACAGGTCGCTCGGAAAGTGAAGCAGTCTGGCAAGGGTGACCCCTGCAGAGCTCCAGGGTCTTCTGCTACACTCAGATGTCTGGTGAAGAAAGGAGGGAATAGTGGGATGGGAGAAAAACTGTCTCCAGTTTGTAATCAGATAAAGTGATCCAAGAGGACTGGGGTTAATTCTTGCTTCTTACTCCAATTTCCTCTGTCATGATGGGGCAAATCACTTAAGCCACATTTCCCCACAAATGCCCCTTTCTTGTCTTTTGGGAATCTGATTTCTATGTGTGGTGCAACTGGTAGACGTGATAAACTTTCCCACTGTAGCATAAACCAGACGGAGCTCTGCTTTGAAGACACACTACACAGTGCTAAGTGCACTGGAAAAAAAGCACCAACAGATTAGCAACATCACCAAAGGGCTTCCAAAATTAATGAACAGTTTTTTATCTTAATCTCTCACTGCCTTAGTTTCTCGGCTGCATAGTTCATCTAATTCCATCTCCTCACCTCTGGGTGGTAATGAAAGCAAGTAGATTTACAATTGTGAAGCGATCAGATACTGTTGTGATGAAAGCCATAGGAAAACCCATGAGGAAACTAATAATTCTGTCTTTAGAGCCGGACTTGAATAATGTACAGTAAATGAGGCACAGGCCACCCACTGAACAATGAGGAGAAAACAAAACATTGAATAGCTGCTGTTCAAGAAAGCCCCCGCCAGGCTGGCGCAGAACAAGGCAGGTATCCTGTGCAAAGAATGAGGTGACAATGTGAGGATGTGGTTAAGGACTCTAAGAGGCACAGGCACAAAGAGATTGAATTAAGATTACTGAGAACAGTAACCCCAGCATTTCCTAACTCCCTACTGCTGGGCTTTGCCAGTTTAGTGTTAGCTGGTTTCAAAGGGGGGATGTATGTGTGTGCATATAGATGTGGTACATACACTGAGTACAAAAAATAATCCACTCACAAGCTATAGCCAGAGTGAGGCAAGGATACAGCAATGAGGCTGGAGTGTGAAAAGAATCCCACAGATTTTTGGAAAGAAGAAATGAGATTTGACAAGGTAGTAGTAAGTGGGAAATAGATAGTCACTGAAAATGTGTCCTTTCTAAGGCTGAAAGCATTAGCAATTTGGGTGCTGTATAGTTAGCTGGTCAAAACTGCCAAAAAAACTGAGGCAAGGCTCTCTGGGAGTGCTTGACTGTAGGGAAACCATGGGGAACTGATAGGCAGGGAGACGCTGGGGTGAGAGGAAGGAATGAAGAAAGGATGGGAAAAGTCTGAATGAGAGCTCTCTCCATCTCCCAGTACCTCTCCAGTCTGTTTTATTTCAACACTATAACGAGTTGCATCTCATGCAGTCTGCGAAGCAGCCTAAAATCACAGGAGCAGGATTTATTGCTGTTATATTGGGTCCAACGTGATGCCTGCCATCACTGCACATCTCCTTACAGCAGCCTTCTCCACTGACTGAGCAGTGCTTGAGGTCAGCTTCTCTCAGCAGAGCTCAGCAACGTCTTTTGCTACAACAGCCACCAAATTTCTCAGCTTGTTTTTGTTTTCCAGAGCTCCCTATGCCCTCTTTGGCTATCTCCTCACCTGTATTTCACCCACTTTAGGCTGCCTAATTTAGCATCATCTGCAAATTCATGCAGGTCAGCTTCTTCCCACACAGATAAAAGTACTGGAGAGAGCACCAAGTTTCCAGCATTTACATTAGAGAGAGAATTTATGGGGTTTTTTCCTAGCAAAAAGCACAGTAACCCTTCATTTAGCTTATCCCAAGTCCAATTTTTTCACATCAGTTGGGGTCTCGAGGGACCCACATTTCTCAAAGGCAAAGAGAGAGAATCCCAAGAGAATTAGAAGGTACTCCCTGCATTTTAAGTGTAAGCCTGGATACTGCTATCATGTAACCATTTGATGCCAGCATTTCAAAGATAGTGGGATAAATTCATCCCTCATTTGAGTTCAAGGTCTCTTCTATTTTTGGTCTCCTGAGACTACATCATGCAGAGCTTGGCCCTAATATTTGGATATCTGAAAGCACAGCGGGAGGAATAGCATTAGATCTTCCGGACAGACAACTAATAAAAATTCAACTGACTGGGAGTCTGCAGCTTCCACCATCACTTCAGATGAACATATTCTACATATTATTATCATCTGTGTGTGTAACACATCCCTGATGTACACACTTGAAGGTGCTGAGTGATTTCCCTCCGTCTGTGTCTCTGTGTGCGTCAGGGTTGTGTGTCTGTGTGTGTAGGAGGTGACGGGTCATTCAACCCCCTTATCTTCTCACCCACTCTCTTTTTCGTGAACTCTGGAATTCTGAATGTGGAATTTTCCACATTTGGAGAGGAGGGGGAAAGCACACCTCATCAAGGAATAACAAGCTGTCTGCAACTACAAGTAGGACCAGTGGTCTGGATACCAGTACGACCCTTCTAGAAATTGCAGTGAACTTGGGAGGAGCAGAAAGATAAGAAACATTGGATGTCTGTCTTCTAGGACAGGAGCTGTTAACACAGAGCTGTTCCTCTCCTATGAGATTTCAGCGCTAGAGTCAAAGTCACTCTGATACTGGCTCAGCACTGGACTTTGAACCCAAGGAACTAGAATGGAACCTATGCAAACATGTTAATTCTTTTTCTTTAAAAAGCGTAAGTACAAAACTATTTAATCCAGACGCCTGTGGAGATCAGAGTTACAAATTTGGCTGAAGAACTGGCCTGGTTCAGGCAGAAACTTGTCATAAGCATATGCATGCATATATGAAGCCAGAGAGATGGTGTTCGGACAAAAATGCCTAACAGGTTGTTGCTCATCTATTGTGTATCTATAGGAAGGAGCCAGTAAACTCTGAACAAAAAGATACCTGCTGAAGTGGGCTTTAGCATCACAAATCCTCTGTAATCCAAAGCACTGCACCCACTCTGCACAGTGCATTTCTAACCTTATTTATCACTTAATGTTGTAAGCCACGTGTGCCCAAAATGCAAAACAAAACAAAAAGCCTCTGGTTCTGCCAGGTGTACCTGCTATAGAAGGGCAGCATGAGGGGGTTTTCTTTCAGGTAACCAAGACAGTGTTGTCCCAGGGCTCCAGGAGAGAAGGGCTGTGGTCTGCAGAAGCAGATGTGCTGCAGAAGCACTGTTGTATTGCTGTCATGAGGTTTAAGCGGCAGTTCTGAGTAGAAAAAAAGGACACAATCTTGCAAGTTACAACCCCTGAGCTCTGTCCCCAGACTGTCTCTAACACACTGACCTCAAACAAGCAGTTTGTCCCTTCTGCACCCCAGTGATCCCCAGCTGCAAGTCAGAGATGACAATATCACTGCATGGGGTGCTGTGAGGCTGCACTGCTGCTAGCGAGGGGCTGGAGATCCTTAAGGAAAGCAGCATTCACCAACCTCCAGCTGAAAGTGTCCTTCCCAAGTGCCTACAGGTGTGAGTGCACAGTTTTGCACTCCTGCTCCACTCCTGTCTGGCTGCAGCCTAAGTGTCAGCACAGGGCAAAGATCTCTGCCCACATACCCACCACAATCTGTTCTGCCACATGCTGGCCTGGAGCTGGGATGAGATAACACAGCTGGAGGGAGGAAAGCCAGGAGCAATTCCCAAGCACTGACCATGCCCCAGCTGGCCTGGATGCCCCACTGCATGCAATGACACTGCTCATGTGCCCAGTACCCAAAGGGGACAGTTGCCTCCCCACTCAGCAACTCAGAGAGGATGCACTTCTTGCATGGCCTCCACACACAGCCACATGTCCAGCGTGGGAGTTTCCTGAAACATCTTGGGCCCTCCACTTTGTTGGGAGATCTCATTAATTCTCGGAGACACGTATTTGTACCTGATTGAGCAAATCACACACAGAGATTGGGCAAAAATACAGTGGCTTTGAATTTGATGCTTTCCCCCTCCCTGGGAATTGTGCTTGCCTTGCACAAAAGAGCCTTCCTCGGAAAGCCTCTCCACATGCCCCTGGGATCTGCCAGGGAGAAGAGGTGAGCCCAGCAAGGGAGAGCAGAAACAGTGTTATAATCAGACTTTCCACTTTATTTTAGAAACATCCTGCAGAGATGGCGACCTCCTGTCACCTTCCTTGTGGGAAAAGCTAGCTTGAAGTGTTGAGCTCAGCTATTTATATCACTGCTGATAGCCTTGCCTGTCTTCTAAAGAGGGGAAAACTTTCTTCCTAACAACCCCCAGGGAAATAAACTCACATAAAGATGATTACACAGGAACAGCCCTCCTGGCTCTCTGGTGTGGATTTCCTAGCTGTTCATCAAAGCTCTGGCTAGTTCCAACCAGAATGAGCATGTTGGCTGGAGGGAGCAGCAGCTCTCCTGTCCTTCAGAGCACGTGGCATCACTAAGAGAATGGGCAAAACTGCTCAGAGGGCAGCAGACACTCTCCCTGCCACAGATAAAGGTAGTGCAAAAAAAGGAATGGCAGAGAGCAGCCCGTGGCTGGCAAGCCAGCCTGGCGTACTAGCAGGTGCCGTCCCCACTGGGGTATTTTTATCGTGGAATTTGGCAGTCACAAGGCAGCCCGGAGCTAAGCAGACTCCATGCTTGGCCTATGGGGTGATACTCAGTTTTCCTCAGCTTTAGTGGCATTCCAGGTGATGATTAAGCTGGGCTGGCCACATCGCTGGCTTAGTGCCAAGCTGCACTGGTCTGTGTCACACACGCGGCTGCCGCTGCCAAGATCCCATGACAGCGCCCAGCTCCAGTGAGGATCCAGCAGAAAGCTGCCAGCCAAAAGCATGGCAGGGCAGTGGCACAGCCCACGACTGCTTATGAATATGCATGAGCCTGCTGCCAAGACTGTCTTCTACCAGGTGCTGAGACCCCACAAAGATACCCAGAGGTGTTTTTTGCCCAATCACACCAGAGTGGGATAAGATTTGTCCAGCTGAGCCCAAACAAGGAATATAAAAGGCTGCAGATGCTCAGACACCAAGAGGTCAAAGCATGTGAGAGCAACAGTAGTCTGGGAATGAGGAAAAGGAACTATATGGAAAATTCCCAAGAATAGTAAAGCTATGAGGAGAAAGGCTAGGTCAGGGGCAGCTCTGCATAGCCAGGAAAAGCTGTCAGGAGGTGACAATCCTTCTTTTCTTGCTGGCAGCAGAGAACTAGATGCTCTAGAAGACCCTTGGTCTGGCACTGCAAAAATAGCTCACGAGTAACTATCAAATGTCTAAGCCAAAAATGCTGCTGTAGGAGGGAAACTCCTTCTGTCGGTTTCCAAAAGCTGTTCCCCTGTGGCCACCTACGCCCTTGCAGCAGCCACCTCAGCTCTCTACGGGGCTGTAGCAGGATAATCAGGAAGCACCTCCTGCAGTCCCTTCTTTAGACAGTCTGTGCAGGGGAGGGCAGAGGAAATGTCCCTATTATCTAGCCTAAGCCTCATGACTGCCAGCCTCGGATCCTTCTGATTTACAGCCTCTTGAAATATTCTGTGCATGTCTGAGACAGGTAAATTACTGTTCTCACATCCGTTAATGTTTTTTATTTCTGGATTCCTCTTGTGCTTATGTTTGCTTTACTTTGTGTTCTCCACATTCTGATTTTTACAATTTGCAAGTGTCTAGGCTTAGTAGCCTTCCCTGAGGAAAAAAAGCCATTGTAAAACCCAAAAGAACCTGCACACAGTAGAATGGAAGGGAAGAGGGGCTCAGTTTGTGATTGTACATCCCTATGGCAGTAAAAAAAAACTCAGTCTTTGCCCAGCTAGGGAGAACTGTGTTCATATTTGCACTACCAAGCAAGGTGAAACAAGAAAAGGCATGTGTAAACAACATAAACTCACCTGGAAAACTGAGGACACCCACTATTGCTCATGCTGCCTCGTAAGGAATAATCCACATGCACAGCTGTGCTATAGAATGCTGATGTTGGACACACGTAATACTGAGCTGTAGGTAGCTGGCTGCCTCGTCTGCACTCTGGGGGAAGGAAAGCAAACACACTGATTTCAGTGCCACAGTCTGTAAATATTTACCATCACTGATTTATCTGCCTGTATTTAATCCCCTGGTGCTCCTGGAATGAAGCCATATGCTAATTTCTCCAGAATGCAGTAGCTGCACCAAAGCCATTCCAGAAGGCAAGACAGATCCACACATTCACCAGTTTTCACCAGTGCAGATGAGAGGAGTCAGAAAGACTGGCTGATTTTCTGTGTTACTGCTCCTCCAGCTCTGGGCTGGCAGCAGATCAAGGCTTCTGCATATGCCAAGCAGCCACCAGGATCTCCATCATCATGACTGCAGCATGCCTGTCAGGGCAGGAGAGAGCCAAAGCCCATCCTTTGCTTCCTCTATGCCCCCTCTCCCTCCTCACATGGCTTCTGATATGTGGTGGGATAAAAATTGGCCACTGCCCTGTCTCCTTACCTGGGCAATCCTCACTTTTCCCAGGGCAGCTGTCAGCAGCACCAGGAATTTAAAGATTCAACTTCTGATCTTTATCCCATCCATCCTTGCAGCTGGACACAGCACAGGAACAAATGATGGGATAAATTATCGTGTGTGCTTCTACATTAAATTATATCACACATAACTAGAGGAGGGGATATTGTTCCCTCAACAAGTGTATCTGTCCTCCAGCTTTTGCTCACAGGAAATCTACACAATATTGCTACAGTAAATTTTCAGCTTTTAACAGTGTCTACTCTCCACAAATGTTCTCTGCACTATAAAAATAATTGGCTTCTAAAGACAGGACAAGGAACAATAAAGGAGAGTTAACAATTTGGTCCCTGTGGCTTTGGGATTTACCTTGGCTAGTGCTTTTAATATTTCATTATGATGATTATTTTTACATTTACTTATTAAAATACTATTTTCCAAAAGAGCGACTGTGGGAGAACATTAGCTCCAAGGTAATAGTACATACTTTATAGCACCCAGCCCTTAACTCATGCACATGGGAGAGCTTTGCAGTGCCCTGGGAAGGTAAGTATGGTGAGTATTACTGGATCAAATGATTGCTCAAGCACTCCCACAGAGCCCCACAAAAGATGGATTAAGCCCACTGCTCTCTTTTTATCCACCGGGTTAAGTGACTTGGCCAGGAACAGTCTGTCAGAGTCGGAAACAAAACTGAAGCAGGCTCTGCTGCATCTTCACTTTGCAAACTAACTCCCAGTCCACCAAACCTTTCCTGTCATCAGGCCACCTACTAACAGCACTTCCCAGGAGTTGCTGGTCCTTGGGAGGCACTTCAAAGGAGGCTTTTTTCTTTGTCTGTTTCTTTTGAACTGTGAATTTTGCCTCAGAATTTAAGAGGAAGGAGCAAGATCCACCATTTAGATTTTGCAGCAGTTCCCTCTCAGAGAGGCAAGACAGGGTGGTAGCGGATTAGGTTTCCAGGACTGGCACAGCCCACCAAAGTCTTTACACTCCCCAAAATATTTGCAACTTGTAAATGAAACATTTGCAGCTGGCAACATTGCAAAACCAAAGCAAAACCTATGGAGAGGGAGCAGCTGGGCAACAGAAAGGTTTTCTCTGCACTTCAGTGGTGGCACCAAGCTCATAAATGAAGCCCAGACATTCCAGGTGTTGGTGCAGGTATTACGCAAAGGCAAAATATGAAAGTGCCACTGCTCAGGCCAAGCTGTAGATTCCAATCTTATCTCCCAGGGGATCAGCCCACTAAGGATTTCCCAGAGTTCAGCCTACAGACAGATCAATGTTGCTTTAACTACACAATCCACAGAGGATGCAACATGCAGATCACAGTGAAAGGACTTTCTGAATCAAAAATAAATCTGGCTCACCCTCAAGGTTTTGGGAACTCATTTAACAGGCTGTAGGTGTGATAAGTAAAAAAAGATCACTTTTTGTTTCAGTAGCTGAAAAAAAAGAAAACAAAACAAAATAAAAAGAAAAACCAAACCAAACACAACACAATGTTTTCAGTGCATGTGAAAGAGTTTTCACAAACTAGACCACATTCATTTCATGCCAAATGAAAACATTTCCAATGATACAAAATAAAAAAACCCATTTCATTCCATGCATTAGCAGTTGGGTATTTCGTAACCCTCCTTAGAACCACTCTCTCCGTTTTCTCCCACAGAGACTTGCATCCAGCTCTCAAGACTTCTCACACCTCCTGGTGAGCAGAAATGGGCGACTGGAGTTTCCTGGGAGACTTCCTTGAGAAGGTCCACAAACACTCCACAGTGGTGGGGAAAGTCTGGCTGACCGTGCTCTTCATCTTCCGCATGCTGGTCCTGGGTACAGCCGCAGAGTCCTCCTGGGGGGATGAGCAGTCTGACTTCATGTGTGACACCCAGCAGCCCGGCTGTGAGAACGTCTGCTATGACAAGGCCTTCCCCATCTCCCACGTCCGCTTTTGGGTCCTCCAGATCATCTTTGTCTCCACCCCATCTCTGGTGTACATGGGCCATGCGATGCACACGGTGCGCATGGAGGAGAAGAGGAAGATGAAGGAGGCAGAAATAGAGGCCCAGGAGATGAAAAACAGTGGTGACACATACTATAAGCAGAAGTGCTCCGTGGCAGAGAAGACTGAGCTGTCTCGCTGGGATGAATCAGAAGGCAAAATCATACTCAGGGGCAGCCTGCTGAACACTTACGTCTACAGCATTTTGATTCGAACTGCCATGGAAGTGGCCTTCATTGTGGGGCAGTACGTCCTGTACGGGATCTTCCTGGAGACCCTGTACATCTGCCAGCGGGCACCGTGTCCCCACCCCGTCAACTGCTACGTGTCCCGCCCCACGGAGAAGAACGTGTTCATCGTCTTCATGCTGGCTGTGGCAGTGCTGTCCCTCTTCCTCAGCCTGGCCGAGCTGTACCACTTGGGCTGGAAGAAAGCCAAAGAGAGGTGCTCCCGCTCCTACAAAGCCAGCCCCAGCACAGCCCCTGGCAGGCTGGAGTCTGCCCCACAGGCAGAGAGGGCACAGATGTACACCCCGCCGCCGGATTTTAACCAGTGCTTGTCAAGTCCCAACGGGAAGTTCATCAGCCCCTTCAGCAACAAGATGGCCTCCCAGCAGAACACCGCCAACTTCGCCACCGAGAGGGTTCATGGCCAGGAGGATGCTGCTGGGGGAGGGCCCTTCATTAAGTCCAGCTACGTGGAGAGTCCAGAGGTGGCCAGCGAATGCGCAGCACCTGCCTTCCCCGAGAACTACTTCAATGAGAAACGCCGGTTCAGCAAGGCCAGCCGTGCCAGCAGCAAGGCAAGGTCGGATGATTTGTCTGTGTGACCTGACGCCAGCAGAGATGAGGAGATGGAGCAGCCCCAGCGCTCAGTAAAACGTCTGCAAAGTGGACTCCAAAGTTTTGCCCCTAACCTCTCTTTTTACACCCTCTCTCTATCCTTTCCAGCAAATATCATCGTTACACCGCAGACAGCACCTCTCACAGCTCAAGGCAGGGGCAGCCACAGGCACTGAAGAGAGGCACCAGTCTCGGGATACGAAACCCTCAGCCGTATTTTCATCATGGGACCCACAGGGATTAGAGATTCCCCACTCTTAGCCTCGTAGAGCACAGGCCAGCAGACTCCTGAGGCTGCCCCATGGGTATCCACTGCGACACTGAATTCAACAGACCAGACCTCAACCCTCTCACATCTTCTGTGGTCTCTATTCAACATTTGCAACATCAGCTTGGCAATTTTATTGAGCTGAAGCTTCTCTCACCTGCAGGGAGCAGAAACGCACCAGTAGGCTTTCTGAAAGAAAGACATTTTCATCTGCTACATTTTGGCTCTTTCTAACCCTCCCTTTCTCTACCTGAGCCCAGATATTTTATATCAGTTTACCTACACAATAAATCCTACTTGAATTTTTTGACACTGTGTATATAACAACTCTTCCCCATAAATAAGGACATCCGTGGTCCCCAATGCACAGCTGCTTCATGTCTAACATTGGAATCCCTTCCTCATTCCTAAGTCAGCACAGCAGACTGGCCCCAGGGAAATCATTTAGATGATCAGTTGATGAAGACTAGGGAATTTTCCCAAGATATTTATGTCATCAATCCTAAGCAAGACATTCATTAAAAGAAATAGACACTCTCCTGTGAGAACAGATATCTTAAAAGTAAAAAAAGAGGAATTACCATGTGGAAACAAAGTGGTTTTCCGCTTTTTGAAACTCATCTTTCAAGCAACCTGAATGCTGCTGAAAGGGTGCTGCCAGCTGCCACTTGAGAGCAAAGCATGCTCTGTTTATCTGCAGAAGAGGTACGGCCTGTGTCTTCTCACCAACCTACCAAAACCCTTCAGCATCTTTTGCAAGCAGAAAGAGTCTTCCTCAGGTCCTGCCCATCATTCAGCTCCTGTCTGCTCTCTCAAGCTTGCCAGCCAGCACAAGTTATTTGTCCTCACAGCAAGTCTCTGCTCTGCCACCAGACCATTCTCTCCACTCCATCCCTAGCACACATGGCATTAGAAACCACCCATGGACTGGGTCTTTCCATCTCCGTAGCCTCTCAGAGCAACCACTAGGCACCCAGGGCTGTGCTGTGAGTCTGGTGAGTGAGGTCTGCAGGCAGCTCCCATTCAAGATAGATTTTCTCAGTGCAGAGCTGACATCTCTTTGTTAGAGATCTGCTAAACAGAGCCAAGCTGCTCCCCATCATTTACCCTGCGCTGCCCTTTCAGACACAGGCCACAGCTTCCCGACACTGGACTGCACAAGCAAATGGCCTGGGACCAGCTGAAGAGGGGACTGAGCCATTCCCTCTCTTAGGGCCACTGAGAGTGAAACCCTGCTTCTGATACACAGCTTTGGAACAGCTCCCTGTACATATATATCCACATTCACACTCAGACGGGGGAAACCATTTTTTTGTTTGTACGTTTTTATATATTTGTATTTTTTAATCCTGAAAAGACCTGTGTGTTCTCCTTAACATGAGATTTTAGTCAGTCATGTCTAGGTTTCTCCTAATAAAGTTCTAACTCCATCTCTCCTTGTGGATGTTTCTCCTCTCACATGGCTGAGAATGAGCTGCTAGCATGGATCAGGCTGCCCGCCAGCCTCTGCTGCTCAGAAAGCACAAAAATTCCCATCGCCCAGAATGGCAGGAATGAGGGGAGAGTTTGGCCAGGGGGATAAATAATAAACATAGGGAAATGATTGATTGACTGGATAACAGAACCATACCCCCCCACCCCCCCCAGTCGCCTTAGTGCCTCTGCATTACCAATGAAGGAGGAGCTGCACACCTCTGTACCCAGAAAGGCCACCTGAGATTTGAGGCCAACTCAGCAGGGAAGAGGAAAGCAAAACCTGTCCCCCAAATATCTGATTACTTGTCAGTGCAGTAACAGGGCCCTGAAGTCTATTTAAGAGACAAGGCCTTGAGAGAATCCACTGCTAACCATCTCTGCAGCATTCCTGTGGATACTCAAATCTCTTAAGATGTATTTGCCCAGCCCAAAGAAAATCCCTTTCTTCCCCCCGATATACCTCTCCTCTGAAATTCATCCTTTGCTCCCACTTTCCAACTTGCACAGGCTCCCTCCTTCTAACCTTGGATCCCCTTGTCCACCCAAAGGAAGGGCCCTTCCTCCCTTTCTCCACACAATCTCCCATCCCATGGGATTCTGCAGGCTGGGAAGCTAGAGACCAGCAAAGTACTGGGTGCCAGCAAGCAGCCTGAGAGGGGGCATAAAGAATTAATCCAGAATTCAGTGAGGATGCTGCGACAAGGACTTTAAACTGCATGAGAAACATCAGGGAGCCTTTAAGACTAACGAGCTTTGATTTGGGCGTTTTCAGCGCAGGAGTGAGGATGCCACCTGAGCACCCACAGTGCAGCAAGAAGGCAGGATTGGTCCTGCAGGCCTTGGGTTTTTAACTGGCATGTGCACAGCCCTGAGCATGCCTGTCCCTTAGGGTGCCACCTTGCTGCGGGAGGCAGGCAGTGAGGAAGTCAGGAGCACTCCCCCTGGAAAACTTGGCTACTGAATGACGTTATCGTTTAGTAAAGCCACTCAAGCACAAAAGCAGACCTTGGTCAGTAAACTCTTCTTGGTTTAAAACAAGCAATAGCACAAACTTTAAAAACTCTGAGCTATAGTCTCTGCTGGAGGGCAAGGCAGAGCTGAAAAAAGAGGACAAGGATCCCCTCTGTGCCTTTTCAAATCTCTATGATCCAACCACGTTCGTAGGTGGGGTTTTGGTGATCTTTGAGACCAGAGGAGTACAACCATCCCAGCTCTCTGTCTCTCATCCTAGAGACTGCAAGTATCAAAGCAGATAATTTCCCTCTGCCACTCATTTTTTATGCCTCCATGGTTCTGTTCTGTCTTCTAGGTATAACACATGGGGAATATTTGATAGATGGATGTTTGCACTAGCTGACAGACCCTAAACTTGTGATTCTTGGAACCCACTGTCAAGGCTGGCCAGGCTGTCACACCACAACAGGAGCACATTTAATTCAGCCTGGCCTGTCCTTTCAGACAGATTTAGTATATAATACTTGTACCAGATGGATGGGTAGACAGTCTTATAGTTGTGACCTGAATCAACATTATATATTAAATTCAGTCCTTGGATAGGTAGTCAATCTTTAAATGATAGCATTACTATGTTGTGAGAGGGAGGAAAGAGAAGACAGGAGAGCTTTTAATTCTCTTCTTGCCCCCCTTTTCTCCAGTCCTATCTGCTGGGACTGCTCAGACTCTCAGAACTGCAAATACTCCAGCAACAGCTGGAACCAACATTTGACAGAAACACCATCTCCAGTCATCTCCTTGGTCAGTACACCTCAAACATTTTCCTCCTCTAACTGGTGTCTGAAGGAGCCAGAAGTCAGTTCTGATCTACAGCCTCGTGCTGATCAGCTGCTGAGCCTGAGATAGGAGGACAGGGAAATGTATTTCAACAAGCCTTTAAAACAGAAATACTTAATCCTATAAAAGGAAAACCTATATTTAAGAATACATAGAATGCCAAAACTAATAAAGTAATGAATTGAGACAAGGTCATGCCTCTAAGTTCCTCTCCATGAAGAGCAGAGTGGGACAGCTGAGCAGACTAAGAGAAATTTGAGGAAGAAACAGAGAGAGACTCAGAAGTAATAGCTGATCTAGAGGACATGGGCCAAGCAAGTTGTTTCCTCTTCCAGAGTACATAGGCAAGACAGTACTCAAGCAAACTCAATGCTGATAACATTGCAGACTGTTAGAAGGGAATAGGTAAGATGACAGACTACACAATCTCCTTTAAACACTTTTCCATGAAACATCACTGAAGCCAAGGAATTAGGAAGACCCAAACCACAAAGAACAAAAGCACTGTGTGTTCATGGGAATGAGATCATGCTTGACTGGACTGCAAGTGGCCAAAGTACAAAGAAAGCAGAAATTCACAACTCAAAAAGTCAGCGTAGCATAGCAGAGAGCCTGATGCACAGCAATGGCAGGCACCCCAGAGCAGCTTCCCTGCTGGCATTGCTGCCTCCTGGGAAGCCTGGGACTCACACAGGCACAAGGGGAACAGCTGTTCCCAGGGGAGCTCCCTTGGGAGGCTCACAGCAACCACACAGTCTGGCCAGAAGGATGCCCAGGCTCTAAGTGCCCCTGAGGGAATCCAGCACTTTCTCCCAGCAGGGGTGACAAGAGGGGATCCTGTCAAGGGCTGATGGCAGGTTCTGCATACATCTGCGAATAAAGAACATTTCAGTGATTCAGGTTAGCGGCAGCACCAGAGGTATGGATAGACTGAGAATGAGGATGGAGAGTGGCAGCTCTGCAAGATACACTTTGTGGGGGGAAAAACTGTGACTTTGAAGTGCAAAATTAATAGCTTTGCTTTTGCCTGAAGTGTTCGTTGCTTATATGGTCTAGATGATTAAAGATCTTTCTGGGGAGCTCGGGAATTGTAATACCATACATCTATAACTTTGTCATGAAAATCTGATGACAGAAAAAGAAAGAGGATCAAATGAGCTTGTAAGATTCACTGTAGCCAAATAATGCAGAAATGCTTCATTTTTCCTCCAGTGAACATTGGCTCAGATTTTTAAAAATGAATTTGCTGAGGCCATATTCACATACCACCACTGGTTTCCCACAGACATTTGAGCAATCAAGTTTGACGGGCAACAGAGTTCTCAGAAAGTAAGTGTCAGTCAAGGAAACCAAAATTTAAATTCATATGGGCCGATATCCACCCCGGAGGCAGCTCTGTGTTCCTCCAGCCCTCGGGAAGCACGAAGTATTGTGTAACCAATCCAGCACTATGTAGCCAATCACAAACCAAACAACACACCTCCACTGGAGACCTTATGCAATGAATACTCACCAAAAGACATTTTAAGGACAGTTAAATGCATTTAGATTAGTAATAGAAAACATCTAAGACAACCGTGATGTACTGCCTGGTGGAAATGGTGGTTGCTTCAAACGTATTTTAGGTCACTTTCATGGGTTCCTAGGCATTGGAGTCCTTGATGCCCATGCAGGAATCCCACAGAAGGATGGACGTAGACAAGGGCTACAGAGGGATGCAGAGGACCCTGACTTCTCAGCTGCTCATTACGTTCCCCTGGGAAGGTTCAGCAGCTTCTCCACATGAACACTTTTCACTCTTTTGTGCACCTGAACAGAGGGTTTTGTCCTTCCCTTGCCAGCCCCTACACTTCCCAAGCACAAGGTGTCCAAAGGCGGGCCACAAGGATGGTGTAGAGTCTGGAGATAAAGGCTTATGAGGAACAGCTGAGGTCACTTGTTCTGTTCAGCCTGGAGAAGAGGAAACTGAGGTGAGACCTCACTGCCATCTGCAACTTCCTCATGAGGGGAAGAGGAGGGTCAACACTGATCTCTTCACTCTGGTGACAGTGACAGAATCCAAGGAAATGACATGAAGCTGAGTCAAGGGAGGTTTAGATTGGATAGCAGGAAAAGTTTTTCACCCAGACGGTAGCTGGGCACTGAACAGGCTCCCCAGGGCAGTGGTCACACCACCAAGACTGAGAGAGTTCCAAAAGCATTTGGACAGTGCTCTCAAGCACATGGTGTGATTCTTGGAATGTCCCGTGCGGGGCCAGGAGTTGGACTCAATGATCCTGATGGGTCCCTTCCAACACCGCTGATTCTGTGATTCTATGGTTCTACGAACACACTGCAGCACCAGCGTAAAACCCACTTCCCCATCTTCTAACATGCCAGGCTACATAGCCAACCTATTAACACAAACCCACTGGTCTCTGGGTGAATAAAAGCATTCATTCCATGTATGTTGGGGAAAAAGTATTCCCCCAAAACAAGTCAGAAAGCAAAACGCAGAAAAGCTGCAATATTTACATATTCCTTTAAAATTATTCCCGGACTGAGGCCTGTAGGACTGCTACAGTAAGCCATTCTCTTCCCTTGAGGTGGCTACATTTTATTAGACAATTAGGCAATTTTTTTTCTCTTTTCATTTCTGTATTACAAACTCTGTTTAGCTGGCACATGACAGGCAAGAAAAACAACCCCACTGCAGCATTTGCAGGAGCAAGACCAAGTTCTCTGCAGACCACTCCTATTTTTTGAGAGGACACCACCTCTTGGGGCTGGATCACAGCAGGGAGCTGCTCAGGGATTACTCAGAGCTGGGGTTTGTTACTCACTATTCACATGCAAGAGTTTCTCTTTACAATAAAGTTATTTCAGACAGGAAGGAGTAAAGCAGATGGGGCCAAGCTAGGGGTCAAAATGAACTGGTAGGGACCCAGGAGAGAGCTAAATTTCATGCTCATATTGGACATGAACCTAAACTCAGGAAGGCATGTCAATGATGGTCAGTTATATGACAATATAAAGAACACAGAAGACACACTGAAAGATTTTCCTAGAAACTGGATATGGGTGGGTAGGCCGTGACATTTTTATCAACAGCCCCAGAAAAACCCAGCACTCTCATATTCAGCTGCATGCAGGGCTTCACTGGAAATCATGTTAACCACCAACTCCTACCCTTAAAAGGAATCGGATTAGCAGCAAGAGGCAAGCCTGAGGTCAGAAACTTGCTGCTATTTGTTTGGGTTTTGGAGTAAATGCCGTTCCAGCTCTTCAGCCTGGGAACAAAGTTTGGGGTTGAAAAGTGCTTCTGACAGAACCAGTTTGATGTGTGCCAGGCTACAGGCAAGACTTTTCAGAAACAAGTGTCTAAAATTAGCCATTGCAAAATCATGTAGTCCAGTGAAACCATGTTTTCTTTCCCACCTTGCTTTTCTTCCACTTCAGCTCAGATTCAAGAAAGAATTTAGGTACACAAGAATTAGGTACACAAGAATTTAGGTGGCAGAAATTACCATCATTTTTACTGCATATTCACAGCAAAATGCACTTCTTTCCAATTCATATTCATTTTTCACATTCAGTTCAATTCATTTTTTTCAACCCTTACAGAACCTGAGAACGCTTTTCTCACCTGTTTTTTTCCTCCGAAATTACGTTTGGATTATTTTTTCCCTCTGTGGCCTTGTATTTTCTTAGGATATAGTTACACTTTGCTCTCTATATTTCTACCTTCACCCGATTCATCTCTGACACTTCCAGAGAAATGCCAAATTTGAGGACTTTCTGAAAGGTTCATTAAAAGCACCCAGTCCTAAATCAACAATAAAGACATTCATTAAGTGAAAGAGAACTCAGAATAATCCTCACTGATTCCTGCTGCATATCTCTGACCACTCATGCATATCACAGTGCAGTACCTGAGAACTCCAGACCATCAAAACGAAAAAATGGAGATACTTTTCCTGTCCTAGCGCACACCTGGCACACTCCAAAGAATTCCCCACACCCCAAATCAGGGTTGCCATCATACCAGGTGCATTTCTAAGCAAGCAGCGAGGCTGCAGAGCGCATCCACCTCAGTATCACACATCCACAGCATCTCAGACACACAAACACAAACACAGGCAGGCCTGGCTGCTCTGTACTTTCATGCAGTGTCATCTCCCATGTCACCCCCAGCATCTCTGCACCATAGGCCTGCAGTGGGAGTCTGCAGCTTGCTCTGTTTCACTTCCCAAGACAAAGGTGAGAAGGATTTTAATCCTGATATGTGAGTTCTTGCAAAAGGAACAACATTTCTGACAGCTGACTGCTATTCTAACAGAAGCAGTCTTACAATGAGAACTATTATTTTAATTAACAATTGGAAAGTACAGTCTTGGGATGAGGTAATTTCTAATTATTGTGATGGGATTTAAAAAGGTGTGCACTGGTACTAATAGAAGTTACTGACCCCATTGGAAATTATTGGTTTAGGTCCTCTCCCCTACACTAAGCAAACAGTCAGACCAGTCACTCCAGCATTAAAACCTACACATCTGTGAAAAATTCACTGTGGTTGATACACTGCAGCTCATAATGACTACTTTTTGTCCACAGTGCTGCTGTTTGTTTCAAACCATTTACCAATATTCATTAGCTCCCCACTTCAAATTATAGTAATTGAGAGTAAGAGAACATGCAATAAAGTTTTTTACGAAGGGAGACATGCCCCATTCCCTTCTCTGACTCAGGTGTTGACTCTGCCAACTTGCAGTCAGGCTTTACCAGGAAGCTTTCTTCAAAAATGCCAAATGTTTCATGAAAAATGTGCTGACTCTTTTTAAAAATCTCACCATCACTGAACATTTTAAATCATATGTTTCTCTTCCCATTTATTCTATTAACTTACAAGGCAAGGATATTAAACTCCATGATACCAAGACTGTTTTGCCTCTGAAACCACAGATATCAAAGCACTAGAAAAACGCATGTGTGTCAACAAGCCTTAAAATGAATACTAAAACAGTCTTACGACAAAAACTATGTCAGCCATACCATTGTCTGGGATACTTCAAATTTTTCCTCTCCAAGAATCTCAGTCACCCGCATTAAATGACTCCCAATTGAGACATGAGAACAGGCAGCAGCATAAATACCCACGGAGCACTGGCTGGTACAGCTGACAGCCAGATGGGATCAGAACAGCAGCAAAAGATAACACTGAGCCTGGACAAGCAGCTCAGGCACCAGCCTGGAAATTTGGAGAGTGCCCTCAGATTCCCACTCCAAGAAGTTTTGTGTCCGACAACGGGCAAGTCATCTTTGCCTTTGCCTGCCTCAAATGCCCATCTGAGAAAATATAGTGGCACCTGCCTCCCACTAAAGAGGTGCTGAGAGCCTACAGGAATGCCATGACCTGAGATAGGCCATAGATGCACAGGGGAACCAGAATAATAAACCCTTGTGTTTTAAGAAGAAACAGTTGCAGGGAAAGACAAATCAGCATAAGAGAGTTTAAACTCCGTGTCCTGAGCAACAGATACGGCACTGTGTGTGTAGCCTTGCAACATGCACAAAAGCAACCCAACTATTTCCATTTTGTAACAGTAGTGTTTTCATAACCATAAGGGTCCAGAGCTGTCAGAAAAGACCTGAAGGAAAGGTTGTATCTGTCATTCAAACAGCTACTAATATAGTCAGAAAAACAGCTGAGCTCTTGCATATACAAAGCCTTCTGCATGTACTTTTGCTACCTCACAGCCTTCCTGGAGAGACAGGGAATAAGCGTTATTCCCATCTGCCAAAAGATAATCTGAGTTTGAACGGCCTGCTGAATGCTGCATGAGAAATTACCCTGACTTTGATTCAGCTCAAGTTCCCAGTGCTCCCTCCACGCTTCTCATTGTGCATCAGGACCCAGTTTCAAGTTCATTACCTTCATGTTTTGAATTAGTGCCTACTGCCTGCATACAAATGTACTGTTTGCAGCTAACATTCCAACAGCTTTCAAAAACTGGGAAAACTCTCAGAAGAGATGCAGCTCACTCCTTCCAGCACTGCTGCATGACTCGGGCTCCTGTGTGCTGTTGCTTGTTTTGCCATGGATTCACAGCAGCACCAGGGCAATCTCCTCCCAACAATGTCTCTCCTGGGTGGGCACCAGGAATCATCAGGATGTGTGTAGGACTTCACCAGGGAATGGTGCAGATTAACAAGTGCAACCTGCTGTGCACTGCATGGATGGGAGACACTACCAAAATATGGACAATAAAGTTAATAAGGGATAACTCTGTATTTCTTAAAATTATCAGCTGCTGCTTTGTACTGGATTTCTCTTGCTGATTGCATGTAAAAGCAATATGCACGTCCTTCGTTTATGAATGTGAAAACACATGATATGTCTCATCTCTCTGCTAGTTCTTGATATGAGGAGCATTCACCCTGTGATTCTGCAACTGGGGTCACCCCAGGTGTGGAGACCACCCAACTTCTGCTGTAACTCAGCTGGTTTTATGCTTCCTCAGGGCTGGTGGTGGGGAGCTAAGTGCTGTTGGCTCTCTGGTGTTTTACACCATCCAGTGCCTGTATCAGCCTGATACGCAAAATAGCTTCTCCATTTGACCATATGAAACACATTAAGGAGACCTGCCACACATTTGCAATTAGGTGCTGAAAAACAAAGTGACGAGACTCAATGTCTGCTTTGAAAAAGCTCTTGTTTAGGCCAACAAGCCTGATTTCGACAAACCTGTAGGGAAAGTGTAGTTTTTAAAAAGCTCCTTGGGTTTTTTATTTTATTTTATTTTTTCCAGGGTATGAGAGCTGCAGGACCAAGAATAGAAGGATAAGTTATAAACCTTTCAAAGAGGAGATTTAGCATGGAAATTCTGACAGCCATTAATGTGAGCAATGCCGCCAGGCACCACTCACAATCCACAGCATCTCCCAAACCTGTCGGAGCCTTTTAGAAAGGGCTAAAAATAAATGCAGAAATGCAGCAATACACACACACACACACACACACACACACACACACACACACACACACATATTATTGCTCAGAAAAAGAACAGGTGGTCCTGCCAGCAGTGTAAACACAGATGACTCTTGAAAACAGCTAACAAACACTCAGCTGAGAAGCCTTTCCTAGCCATGCAAGCAGCACTTTCAGAGCTCTCCTTGAGTTCTCCCAGCCAGAATCATACGAGATCCGGACTCTCTGTCATGACAAGGCCTGAGTACTTCCAAGCCTCTTGATTTCCTTCACTCAACATATTCACACAATTCTAGCCTCCTGACCTCCAGCGGATTATTGCCCTTCTGAAAATAACACACATGGAGCAGCTGGTGGGGCCAGAAATGTCTTAAATGTAAATAGCACAACTCCCTGTTTTCTAGCTCCCTACCACTTGATCTGACCCCTGTCCTCATGTAATAAAGAGGAGCATTTACTGAAGAGGAAAAGGATCAGAGCACTACAGACAAGCCCAGAAGGATTCAAACAGCAAACTTGGATGGCTGCATGTTGAAGAGTCTCAAAATTTATCCTAAGCCTGCACAAAAAAAAAAAAAAGATAACATTTCACCCAGATTTCGGTTATGTCTCCTCTGCCCACCACAGGAAGAAGACTGATGTCACAGGCTGAATCACAGACATAAATCCTCCTGCTTGGTCACTTCTCTCTGAGTATGAAAGCATAACAAAGCAACTTTGCTAGGAATCCACTGTAAGGCTCAACATTCTCTCTTTGCAGCCCTTCTTTCCTGGCTGTTTTGGGAAAAAAAGCAAACGTAATTTACACTTGCACCATCTCTTTTAATTTCATATCATCCCAAAACATTTGGTTTAGTATAAATACCCTTGGTTTAATATACAGTAACAAAAAGTAAATGAGGTGACAAAGCTTAAAAGTGCCAAATGGTTAAGTGCTGCCACGGGGGAGCACATCTGCCATAGCACCGGAGCACGAAGTCCCGGGATGCAGTATCTCAGGCACGGTGTCAGACTGGCAGCTCTCCCACCACACCTGGACTGCACAGGCACGAAGTGTCCACCTGACACGGCTGGGAACAGTTTATCCAGCTTGCTTCTGGAGGCTCCTACTTCCCTCAGCTTTCCCGTGCTAGGGAAAAACACTCTTTCAAAGCTGAAGAGAAAACTGGCCTGCTGTTATCCCAGAGCGGCGCATAATTGAGTCGGCGTGATGCCGCAGACTACCAAATGCAGCAGATGGCTGCAGGCATCAGCCAGTTTAGGATGACAAAGTTGGAACAAAAGAAAAACAGAAGGCAGGGAATGCATCTTCTGCACTGGGTTACGGGGCAGGGGATGAACCTTGGCACAGTGGGTCCGTCGCCAGCACATGGCCGGCTTCCAGCTCTCCCACTGCCACACCGACAATGACCAAATGCCCAAGCCTGGAAATGACAAAGAAAAGTGAAGCAAAGCCACGTCTTCCCAGGCAAAAGAGGCAGGAAACTACCAACTGTCTGATAAACTGTTTCTAAAATACCCAGAAGAAAATCTCCAAATATGTCCTCATTATACCAACCCTAAATATGACAACTCAGACTTCCAGAACTCTTCCACATAACCTGCAGGAATTCAGAAATTAAATTATGACCTGCAAGAATCGACACACATCATTTCACTGCTGGAAGGTAAAGCACTGATGTGAAAGCATGCAGAAAATGAGATAAGATGCATAAGATCCGTACACTGTACCATGAATGGTGTCTTGCAGGGAGGGCTTGCTCTGCGGTGGCATTTAGGGGTTTATTTTTGCCAATTCCACCCCAAAGGATCACAGACTTTAGGAGTGGAAACATTCCTTCCATTTCCCCAGGCGCCTTGCTCACAAAGCAGCTGGCTACAAGGTTCACCACAACAGACAGACTGGAGCAGACAAGAGTGATACAGCTCCACAGGAAGCAGCAGAGCACACTCGAACAATTTATAAATAAAGTTCAGGCCTTTGTGAAGGCAATACAGCTTACATGCCCACACTGACCGGTTTATAATAGCCACTGTGGTCACCAATCCTTGCAGGACACAGCGACATCATCATTAGCTCCACAGTTGGGAACAGCAAAAGCTCTTTTGGCTGCAGGATGCAGCAGCCTGGGATTGCGAACATGACTCCTGCACAAACTCCTGCCCATGTTGCATCTGAGACTTCAGTGGCTGTAATCATTTCAAGGGACCAGAGCAAAAACACCTTCATTGCACTCAGAGAGCCAGTCATGGGAACATTTTGGGGGGAAGAAGTTTTTTGGAAGGGCAGGAAAACACTTTGTGCTACAGCACAGCAGCAGGTACTCCACCCAGAGGTGGAGCTGCCCCACAACAAGGCTGGGACATGGAGATACCGTGATGGCAGGAGCTGCTTGTGGCCCACTTCAGGCAGTCACACCAAGCTGGTTAAGCCACCCTTCTCCAGCAGCCAGGCCCCCAGTCCCGCAGCAGCCTTTGTGGAGAAGAGCTGTGGGAGAACATTTCCAGTTCACTCTCCCTGCTGAGCAAAAAGCACTTGGGAAAAGAACCAAAGCAGCCAAGGCGACATGTCTATTTTCTGACCTCTACCAGTTAGGGGGAAATAAACCCACCTCCCTAAGGGACTTCCAAATGCTATCTGTGGCTCTACCATACAAATATTTTATGGTAAATCTCTGATTTACAACACAAAGAGCTATAGCCCTTTCATAGAATGATGGAATCATAAAATGGTTTGGGTGGGAAGGAGACCTTGAAGATCACCTAGTTCCAAATGCCCCATAGGCAGGGACACCTTCAACTACACCAGGTTGCTCAGATCCCTATCCAGCCTCGCCATCCTTTACCTTTCTTCAGTGACAAGGCGTTCACTTAGTCCAAAAAACAATAAAACACCCAAACTCATTAGGTTAAATTGTTTCTTTTGTGGGTATTTTTTAAGCACTATTTAATGTCAATCCACATTGTGGAACAAAAAAATCTGATTGTGATAGTTGCCTCATACCTTATCAATGTATCAGCCACACAATGACTCTTTAACTTGGTCAAACTACAAAAGTCACTCTGACTCAGTTGCTTCTCCAAAAAAAGGAGGCCATAAATGCAGACTTATCAAGCCAGAGTGTTCTGAGGTGTGATACACTTTTTGAAGCACTGTAAAAGGCAAATGATAGCAATGGAAATACATGGCAAAGATAGCCACCATTGCAATTTAGTTACATTCCAGTCAAGAGGAAATTTGCCCTCTGCTTTCAGAGTGGAAACTTTCCTGAAACTTGTTCATCAGAGTTTACAACTTCCTTTCAGTGGAAAAAACCTCACCCCTGGTGGCCATTGGATTAGCCTTCTGCTCCTCGTCTGGTCACAAAAAGCAACAGAAGGGTAAAAATAACAGGTCCTTTGAAAATATTTCTGTAAAGATGGTGCATCTTAGAATAAATTTCTACACAGTTGGACAAAGAAAAAAAACAGGGCAACACTATTTGCTAAAAAATTGACAGCCGCCTGCTATTTTGGAAATCTCTCCTCTAATTGCAAGCACCTGCTGTGGCGTGGTGTATTCTAAAATATATCTCACCAGCAATGCTGCTTGGCAGCAGTCAGGGCCACCCAGGAGTGACCCTGCAGTCCCAATCTTCACAATTTCACAGAAACTGGGGTTTTCTTCCAGGGTAACATTTGAATGGAAATTCAAATAAATTCACTGTGAGCCTCTTTCCTTGCTCATTTCTATCACATCATCTCTATCTTCCTCCTTCCCCCTACCTCCTCTTAACTACATTTTCCTGTTCCCTCTCCTCCCAGCATTCTTGACCCCTCACTTTCTTGCAACACAACATTTAGGCTTGATTCCTTCATTTGTTATTTCCTTGGCTTCTGAAATATTTCTTTTCCCTTCTCTCTCTGCTCTTGTCATCCCTCTGTGTTTCACATACTCTAAGATCAGAAAACTGAGGTAACCCTTTCAGAACTGCAGGGCTTTGAGACACGAGGTTATCACCAAAATCCCCGTTCTGCACATACTGATGTCTGTGCCAACCTCTCACCACCTGAAGCGGCTCCTCCCTCTGACCTTCATACAGGTCACCATCCACTTTCTCCTTCACCCTTGCCCTGCTCCCTGAAAACCTCCAAAGACAGTGACTCCAACACGTCCCCAGGCAGCTCATTCCAATATCTAATCATGCTTTCTGTGAAGAAATTCCTCTGAATGTCCAACCTGAACCTCCCCTGGCACAGCTCAAGCCCATGTCCTCATGTCCTGTCACTTGTTCCCTGGAAGAGGCCAAACCCCACCTGACTACAGCATCCTTTCAGGGGGTTGCAGAGAGCAATAAGGTCATCCCTGAGCCTCCTTTTCTCCAGGCTAAACACCCGCAGCTCCCTCAGCCACTCCTCATCAGACTTGTGCTCCAGATGCTTCCCCAGCTCTGTTCCCTTTTCTGGACTCACTCCAGCCCCTCAATGTCTTTTTCGAAGTGAGGGGCCCAGAACTGGACACAGGACTCGAGGTGTGGCCTCACCAGTGCCGATACAGGGGGACAATCACTGCCCTGCCACACTATTGCGGATCCAGGCCAGGATGCCTCTGGCCTTCTTGGCCACCTGGGCACACTCTGGCTCATGTTCAGCCGCTGTCGCCCAGCATGCCCAGGTCCTTTTTCAGTGGGCTGCTTTCCAGCCACTCTTCCCCAAGCCTGGAACACTACACGGGGTTACCGTGCACACTCGCACCGATGACACCAATAGTGAAGAGAACTAAATACAGACGGTGAGCAGAGACACATAAACGCCACCGGCTTCTGGACACGGCCATGCCCCCCATCGGGGCGGGGGCGCCGTAGGTCCCGCCCAGCGCGGCCGGGTTACCCTGCGCGGCGCCCGCCGGGAGCCGCAGTCCGCGCTGGGCCCTCACCTCTGCCGCATTCCAGCCGGGACATCCATCCGA